>CAWZYM010000510.1:10000-39857 GCA_963966185.1 Rhabditoides inermis | reverse complement strand
TAGCCAAAACCCAGACCTGTACGTTTTCGTACTGGAAACGTATTTGGCGCGTAGGAAAAAGTAACACCAGAAATCGATGTCTTGGGTCCTAACTAAGGTATGCTATGAATTTGGTTCGGATCCGAGAGTGTGGCTCTAACGACACTCCTCGTTAGGAGAAAGCCGCATCTCTGGCTCCAACTCAGACAGCAGCTCAAAGAAACGCGAGATATGTGACTCGAGCAGTGTGATATCGGTCTTTTCCAAGAACTTTGCCTTGGAGGAGCTGACAATGCGACTCGCATGATACATGAGGCTTTTCCATTTTTTCACCTCTTCTGTCTCATCGATGAATCCCCATACTGTGTCCACATTCTTAGGATCGAGAAACTTCATCGTGTGGTTTCCTGTGAAAACCTGGAAGAAGGCACGCTGATCAGCACCAACTGCCTGAAGGCGCCGATTGAGCTCAAGGCCCGTCGGGCCGTCAGCAAACGACATGTCGTCCGACAGGCCGTCGCGCTCTGAGATTTTCATCTTCAGAGCATCAGCGGTCAACTCCAGGTTGGTTTCCGCCTCTCTCTTCGCCTGCTCCACAGTATCCCGAAACGAACTTTCACTCAGAACCTCTTTGCACTTCAAGTTGCACACATAGTCCGCATCGTTATAGTCGTCTATGACGTCCTTGATGATTACGCACTCGCAAACGTAGTGCAGCCATGTCTCAACACCGGACTTCTCGCATGAGGAGCACAGAACCTGCTGGATCACATCAGGGGAAAGCCGACGAAAATCTCTGTGCATACCGAGGCACTTGTCCTCGTAAGCACAAATCTTCTCCGCCCTCGCCTTCGCACACTTAGGTACTCTGATGCGTTTGGTGATGTCATTGCTCTTCAGCTCTGCACAAATGCGAGTCACCAGTTCGGCATCGCTGATCTCTTCCTCACACCCGATCATATCCGATTGCAAAACGTTGATAGAGTCATTGTACTCCTTCAATTTCTTCATCTTCTGTGCTTTAGTACTAAGACTCTTCAGATCAGGTAACTGACGGTCATCTAGGTCTTTGTCACGCGCCAATTTCTTCATCTTATCCAAGATGATGATGCCGAGCTTCATGAATATGTGAAGGCTTGCTGGCACCACGTTTCTCAGATCGATATCAATCAATGGCTTATGATCGACGGACAACTCGCCGGGTTTACCAGGTTCTCGCGCATCAGCTAGCCGATGATACTCATCAAGAGTACGAGCAGGAAACCTTACGGCATGTTCCTTGACAAGGAGAATCTTGTCCTTCTTGCACAACAGGCAGTCCTCCTTGGCGTTCACACTTCTGTGTCCCAGAACGGTGTATTGGTACACAAAATCGCCCACCAATCGGAGTTCATACTTCAGTCTGAGCTCCTTACCATGCACAACAACCTTCACAGTAGTTCCCTGTAGCTTGTTGACTTGCTCGAAAGCGGGTCTCATAAGCTGATCAAGGAGATGGTATGACTCTTCTCCGAAGTACATAGACGTGATCAGCAAATTGAACACCGAATTCGGGTTCGACCTGTTCGCTATCCACACCACCATCTTCTCGGAATCTCCTCCTTTGTCTCCGCCAACACCCAGAACAATCTTATCCGCAAACACTCCCTCAACAAGTAACTGATTCGAGTCTGCGAGATCTTGCAATCTGATCTGCAGACAACCTTCAATATCTAGCAGATTTGCGGTCAAGTACTGTTTCGTCACAGTAGTCAAAACCCCGTTGCGCAACTCTTCCACCTGCACATCAACATCACGTATGTCGTACTGAAACGGAGACGTGGCAGAGACTCTCTCAGAGCGCACAGCATGATCTGGGGCAAATGGGTAGTGACCCAGACCCGCCATGACCTTCTTCATACCACTACGAGCTTTGCCTGAGATATTAAACCTCTCACAAAATGCTATATCCTCTTTCGGATTCATAGGGGGTGGGCGAGTTACAGTTATCGGGAAATCATTCTTAACCATCAAACCCGTGATGATCACATCCCTCCCCTGCGAAGTTGTCGCCACCTTGCACAAATGACGATAGCAGCGCTTGATGAGCTCTCGCTTCCAGGAAGTGGATGATCGCTCAAAAGTCAGCAGTTTCCGCGGGGCAACTTGTGCGATGCGCTTGGCAATCTTTTCGGCTTCACGTGCATCTCTCGCACGACTTGCTTTGATCAGCTTCTTCTGGGCAGCGTTCGATGCTCTTAAGGAGTCAAGCTGCTTCTGAACAGCAGGAGACACAATGTCAATTCCACTATTTTTCCCAACTTCATTGGCATCAATGATGTCGTGCAACCTCTTCAGAACCTGAGCCCCCTTGAAAAGCGTCTGATTGAGACCGATTAATTCCCCAATGATCTTTCTGCAATCCCAACCGGCATGAAGATGAGTCACAGACAGTTCAACAAAGTTCATGGTCTGCTCGAGAAGCGGAATAGCAGTTAATAAATACTCTTTGCCTTTCTGTACATTCTCATCCTCTGGCATGTACGGAAGCGCACGCTGCTGCGCACCCACGAAGGGCCGAGCCTGCGCTGCTTGTTGTTGCTGCTGCGCACCCACGGGGGGCCGAGCCTGCACTGCTTGCTGTTGCTGCTGCGCACCCACGGGGGGCCGAGCCTGCACTGCTTGCTGTTGCTGTTTTGGGAGCGCATGCTGCTGCGCACCCACGGGGGGCCGAGCCTGCACTGCTTGCTGTTGCTGTTTTGGGAGCGCACGCTGCTGCGCACCCACGGGGGGCCGAGCCTGCGCTGCTTGTTGTTGCTGCTGCGCACCCACGAAGGGCCGAGCCTGCGCTGCTTGTTGTTGCTGGTCATCTGAACCCACCGAAGACAACCCATTACCTTGAATATTCAACACAAATGTTTTACCATTGTGTACCATCTGAATCTGACGACTCGACAATATATTCAAGGACTGGGTTTTCACTGCAGACCTACTCGCACTACTACAACGCGCGAAAGAAGTCGAGGGACTAAATACTTGATTTAAAACACGACAAAGTATTTAATTTAGAAACGTGACAAAAAATCTTCCTCCTCCCTCCCCTTCACCCTTGTTGAGTCCCATACATGAAAATGAAATGTATTTTAAGTTATACCAAGCATATACAACACTATTCAAAATGTAAACAATCACCCAAAATAACATTATCATAAAGACTCACCTGTCGCTGACGCTGTCCACCTCCATAGGTTCACCCTCTTCGTTCTCGCCACTTGTTGCCGATTCCCTCTTTCTCTTCCGCCTCTGGTAGTACCCCCTGAACTAGTATGGTAAACAATAAACATAGAGTACATCAGCAAGATGGTGAATTTAAAAAAGAAAAAAGAAGTAACAACTATTATTCATTAAAATGTAATAAGTCATCATACCTGGTCGAGTTCTTCTCCTCGAAGAGAGGTTCGATGTTGTCCACGGCACGCTGCCTCGCTTCATCCAGTGAAGCAGGAGGTGGCGGGGCCAGATCACTATAAATACTATTCATTAACAATTATAAAAAAAAAGATGTACTTACATGTCGGCTCCATTCACGCCCTCGGATTCGCCATGCGGCGTTGGCTGCTCGACCGGGAGCTCGTCGGACTGCTGCCTGTAACATAAACCTTATCGTAAACAAGTATTGGAAAAACAACCATAACAACATCTACGTACTTATGAAACAATATAATTCTTACAACCATCTTCATGATAAAACCAAATAATCAAATGTAACTCACTGAGGCTGTGCTTCGTCAACACCGGGTTGTTCTCCATGAGACTGCATCACGGTACACAGAACCCTGTAACAAACATGACGTCATAAACGTTCACTTATTCATTAATGTCCGTTTCTACAACAACATAATTACAAGAAAAAAATATAATTCTTACATTCATAACCGATCATTCATAAGACACTCACTCATCAAGTTCTTCTTCTTCTTTCAACACGAAAGTTGACGACACGTTGTCGCCTCCGTCTCCGCAGTCTTGATCATCGGCCATTCTCCTGCAACGTATCATCACCATAATGAAGAGACAACATTATTAGTCCGACCACCATATATATAAAAAAGAGTTTATATATATATATATATATATATATCTTGTTGAACTATTGGAGCAGGTTTGTGTACTATTTCGATTGATAAAATGCATGAGCTTTTGTTGCATTACGTTGAGTAACACAAACTCTTCTCTTACGGAAGTCCTTTTAAAAGATAATGAATGTACTTTTATTGGATTTCATATAAATCTATCTACATTAACATGAACCACAAAACTTTTTTTTTTAAGAAATCCAACAGTTCACCCACCTTGTTGAGTCCAAAATTGTATAAAATTTGCAAAAAAAGAGTTTAGGTAATGCTGATGGGAAAATTTACAATTCCAATGTCATTTCTATGTAAAATCATTCGCTAACCACAACAATATTGTGCGCACGGCAGAGCACGCGATCTAAACGATATCAGTGCAATCCACAGGCAGTGCGGATTGTGCACCTCCTGTCTGCTGGGGGCAGCCGGTGCGCGCCACCCCCCCCCCCTAGAAAACCATCCGAACACGGGGGATTCCCCTCAGGGGCGCGCGCGCGTATCTCGCTTCCTACAACAGCTAGAGTTACCAAAATCGAAACTTAACCATTTTCTAACATCCTGATAACATCTATCAGCATCACATTGTTCTCGCAAAGATTCTAAGGGACCTTTCGTTCAGTCGCCTTTTGCCGATTCTAGCGCGCGACTAGGGTTAACACAAACCAACCAGCGCTGCCGCGCTGGTTGTAATGTATAGGAAGAGGGTCAAACGGAAAAAGTGGAAGTGGGTGAGAATTTGAGTGAATGCATCTCAAAACCTCACTAATAAGAAAGGTTGCTCAGTTTTTCACGTTTCCTAGTGGTCATCGAGGTTTTGCTCTGTCTCTTTCAGCCGCAACCGGCGGGCTACCATCCCATCCTCAGGTTGAATTGTCTTCCCGAAAAGTTTGACTCCTACCTGGAACCATACCTGGACATGGATGCGATCAAGGTCAAGAGCACAGAGGTGAGAGCTACATATGAACAAATACAACGGTTTGATTGATGTGTGTTCTTGATGTGTGTTCTAGAACTGAGATAGCCTGAAATAGTCTATTTAGTTAGTCTGAACCATGAGGTTCCGGAGTTTTGTAATACGGTGAAAAATCTGAAAATGTAGAGATTGAAATCTATAAGAGAATATTTTTGGATGCGAGGCGTGGTAGAAGATTTTGAAAGACTGCCGCCGCCGATGGTAGGGCTCTCGGAGGGTAAGAGTGGGTTAACGCGCCCCACCGGGAGGTTGTGGAATTCGGCAGAACAATTGCCCGCGAGGGGAATCGAACCAGCGACCGTACGCTTAGCAAGCTGCGACGCTATCCACTTGGCCAACCCGGCCCTTCTGATAATGGTTCGGTCATTTCTCCGGTTGGCGCGGCCTGGTCTCTTCGAAACTCGTCATTTCTTGTCTAAATTGGTTCAAAAACTGGTAGCAGCTCTCAAATCTCCATATTGATAGCAACTGTGAAACGTCTACTTTGAGTCTACTTTGAGTGAGACCTCGTTTTGAGGACCAATTTGAAGGGAGCCATGACTAAGAATCCGCTCCAGGTGATCTCCCCTTCCATTTCTCTTTTTCCCTCTCTCTCGATTCCTCTTTCTCTCCCCCCCCCCCCTCTCTCTCTCCCTTTCGCTCTCTGTCTCTCACTCTCCTACAGTAACCTTTCAGGGCATTAAATGCGCGCACAACTTCTGTCCCCGCGATTCTATCTGCGTGGAGACGCCCTTCTTCGCATACTGCTGCCAATTCTAACTCGTAATATCAACGTCGTCAAACATCCTTCCAATTGTGATAGCGTTTGACGTGCGAATAAAAGTGAACGTGCTCTGTGGAATGCACCACAATAACATTTCATTCATATTCATCGACACTGCTGTTGCGGAAGTTCACACGACAGTATTGAAATGCTAAACAGGTGGATGCGCGGATAGTGGTGTGCAGATAAATGGTGGTCGCGGTCGCGTGATTGCGAAATCACGTCTCATCATGCGTGTCACCATCGTCCCACTGGCTCTTCTGGTCTTTGTATCTACCGGAGCCGCGTCAGCCGGAAACCCCGCGCCCAAGTCCTTCCCTTGCGACTACCATAAACCCTCCATTCGGGTGCGATTTGAACGAAACACTCGTTCTATACCACACATATTTCAGTACTACGTCTACAGCCAGGATGAGTGCTTTGCGTTCAACCACAACGGCTGCGACCTTCTGCCCAAAGGAGCACACTTTGCCACGGAAGCGGAATGCAAGCCGGTCGCCCAGAAGGTTAGTTCTTCCCATTTATTAGTTATTATGAAAATACTCTTACAGATTGGTCCCAAAGTGAGCTGTGATAACAAATGCGTCACCCAACGCAAAAGTAAGTGTTCCTACGTTTGCAAGTTGCACTAACTTACTAACTACGATGGTTTCAGAGTTTTTGGATGAGTACAATAACGAGTGCCCGTACGGCACGCCTGTGATGCAGGCTGGCACGAAGAACCTTCTCAAGGTAGGTGGGGTGAACATGTGGTGACGGATGCAGTGATCGACGGCAAAGAAACGTGCCCTGCCGAAATGGTCTCACTTCTAAAAGATAACAAGATTGCGATCAATGAAGATGGTAATTTTGCAGGGCGCTCGCTGCTCGGACGGTATGTGCGGTGGGGACTCGGTCTGCGTCCAGACACCCTACTACACACACTGCTGCCAGTTCTGAACCAGAATAAAGATGATATGAAAATGTTTTTGGAGCAACGGAGTAGAGACGAGGTTTCTATTGATCGTTAGGTAGAGACCATCCTTCGTTGCGACAGTGATGAGTGATGATATGATGAGTGCTGACGCTGTTTTCTTATGGAATACTTTTAAGTTAACCAGAATAAGGCACTGCAAGAAAAAAATGAATGTGAAGTATCGTTTTGACCAAACACATTCGACAAATTAAACGAAAACAACAATACTCTCGAAACACTTTATTCGTGAGTATATATACAACGCGGTTTCTCTAGTGACTATCGAAGCTGGTTGGAGTTGCGTGTGTGTGGTGGCCTAATACTCCTCGACCTCCACCATCGGAGCAGCGCGGGGACTGAAACGTATCCATCAAATAGGACTGAAACGTATTCATCCAGAGTAGTGAAACGTACCATTTGTAGACGATGACGAGTACGAGACCGAAGACAATGGCGAAGGCAACTCCGAAAATGGCATAGACAGTGATGTCCTCGGTAGACAGACCGACCGAGCCTTTTTTGGCCTTCATCATAGACGTCGACTCTTCAGGGGACAGAGAATACGGGCCTTCGTGGAACTCCACAAGGTAAGGCCACACCGATGACAATGCCTAAATAAACTTAGTATTATAATATATAGCGAGAGAGAGAGAGAGAGAGAGAGAGTTCGCACCTTGTAGGGACAAGTGAATGTTTTCTTAATGTCGCCCAAGTACACCTAAGAGGACTGTTGTGTTTCATTTCTCCCCTGAAATTCGCACCTCGAATGTCTGTCCGTTTTCGCCCTCGCGAACGACAATCTGAGCAGATATCTTGCCCGAGTCCACCGCGACGCAGCGCGTTCTGCAATCGATAATCGATCGATAAATACCACGAACTCACGTTCCGATGAAGATTGCACGAGCGGCGTTGACGTCGTCCATGCTTGTCGAGGCTAGTCGAGCAACCGACTCGCAGTCAGAATCCTCCGAGGGCGGAATGGGGATGGGCGCGAATCCTTGCAGCGCCAGCACCAGCGCCGCCTACGGTGCGCGGTACACGGGGTGTACGGTACTCTACCGTATACCTTCTCGTAGGTGCGGAGGCAGGCGGCGCCGTCGTGGACGATCACCACCTTGGTGCCGTCGCCGTGGGGCTCTTTGAGATCGCGGAACGTCTTGAGCAGCGCATCCCTGGTGGACAGGGAGGAGTTGGAGGAGGCGGAAAGGCACAGCAGCACTAGAACAGGGTAATCGATACAGATGCACAAGTCTGGACACTAAGGGATAAGGGAGGATCTATGAGAAACAGATGACCAAGATGACCAAGACGTGTCGATTACAGGACAACATGGGACAGAGAGTGATAAGCATATCTCGAAAACGCATGAAGATATGGAAACAAACTAAACAATATTGTAGTAGTACTATATTATACTTCATAATGAAATACAGTATGACTCATATGACAAACTTTGAAAATATCTCTGACATTGCTAGATAAGAGAAGGGTTACCCTGTGCGGCTACGGCTAGAACGAGAAGCCCGGCACTGGCGCGCATCGCTCGTCGAATGACACCATCTCAACCTTGCGAGACGCGTCATTTTCGATTTCGGCAATCTTGACATGTAAACACCAAAAGTAGACAGAAGTAGTTTCGAAACAAATTTCGAGGCATGCACAACTATTTCAGAGTAGAATCGCACTTTAGTCACTTTAGTGGCACTCTTTTCACGGGATTAGAGTGACACCATGGCGGTGATCAAAGCCAAAGCGACTAATACGTGTGACGCAAGCTGTACATTTCGCAAAAAAGCCATCTCCATCTGTGGCAAATTTCTTGAACCGATCCACATCCACATCTCGCACAACTAACACTTTAGAAGAATAGAAGAAAAAAGAAACACTATATAATTGATCGTATTCGCAAGTTGATCATCAAGTTGTTCATACACATTTTTATCGTGAAGGCACACATGAACATGAACATATGTACATATTCACAATTTCCACTATTCACAATCATGGTCGTGGCAGATAGTCTGCCAGCGTGGTGTCCCTCCGCTTTGCATGTCCATCCTCCTCCTCCTCTCCCATCTCCTCTTCCTCCCACTCATCCTCGCAGTCTCGCAAATATGCGAACTTGCCGCGATTGATCGAGTAGTTCTTGCCACCGCCTGAAACAAAACCGTTCAATTTACATTGTTTATATTAGTTTTCCTGAATCAATACCAATAAATCAAATCGATATCGCCTCGCTCTTCTTCCATCCTCCTCTGAATAGAGTGTGCGGGTTGGGGCAGCCCCGGACAATGCGGTACTCTGTCCAGTCATCACTCGAGGGACGGAACGAACGGTGGTAGTTCTCTTGCTGAAAGGGTTATTCCAGATCATCAGGCACTCGTTCTGTCCTCTCAGCTTCCTCTCTTCTACTGTACCGTCTGGTACAACAGTGTGCATGGATTTGACACCAACCTGAGACGATCTGAAAATGTGAAATCAGATTTTCTTGATGGAACTGAAGTATGTATTTTGAAAAGAATACGGAAGGTAACTTTTAAAACTGTTGGCAGAGTGTTCAGAAGCGAGTGAAAAGAACCTCGCCGCGAACCCGCTCCCGATATGCCCATCAGCCACTGTCACTTCACAATCAGAGCCCAGAAAGGAGAGGAAATGGACTGGTCGATTCGCCACTATCCACCGGCCTTTCCTGCAACGACATCTCTCTCCCTCTCTCCCTCTCTCTCTCTCTCTCTCTCTTTACATTTGTCCACCCATTCTTCCTCCTCTTTCTCCTCTTTCTCCCATCCCCTCTCTCTCTCTCTCTCTCTCTCTCTCTCTCTCTCTCTCTCTCCTCTTCTTTTCCTCCTCACTCACTTGTGTATGGAGTAGACCACATCGTTCCGCATCTCCCTCTCTCTCCCCTCTTCTGTGCCGTCTCGAAGAATAAACGCGTCGTGTTTTCCTGAAAAAACCAGAAACGACTACTTCCTTCACCCGATTACAGAAACCATAATTATTGTGAAGTAAACCACATGTGAAACGTAACACAAATGAAAGCGTACCGAGTGTCATTCCGAACGAAGTGATTCTCGTATGTGGTGTGCGTAGGAGGGGGTACTGCTGCTCCAGGAAGTACGGGACGCGCTCGCCTCTCCGATGCTGGAGATTCATGCGATCCGCCCGATCACACTTCAAATCTTCCACTTCCATGATGCTGGAATCTGAAATACTGCTGGAACGTTTGGTATCGCGAACATGTTCATACAACGGGCTGCGATGGCGAGACAACTACAAAAAAAACATTTTGAACAAACGCTGAAAGATAATCAGAAATAGAGGATTGAATGTGATACAAACACATTTTCACAGCGATAGAAAGAGACGTGACAGGCGTTTGCTTTTATACCCGTGGTGAGAGCGAGAGTGAGAGTGAGAGAGTGTGATTGCACAATATTGTGCGAGCGAGACAGCGAGAGCGCACTGCAGTGTGGAAATCGTGATAATGACGAGAGGTTGTCAGAAATTAGTCACTATTAATGATATCATATCTTATTTTTGCTTCACGAGTGAGTAATCACTATTGTCGTTGATAAATTAGCGATACTCTTCACAGCTCCCAGTTCAGTTGTCGCCTTTCAGAGTGGCCGCCTAACTAACAACGGCGACAAAATACATATATAAGTAGCAACAATTTTTATGATTATAGCTCGAAAAAAAAGTTGTTCGAGCTACAACTTTATGATTGTTTTTTCAACATTGTGCATTTTCTTTGGTTTTTTACCGTTTTTCGGGGCGGGGGGGGGGGGTAGCAAAATAGCTTGATTTTAATAAAATACTTGTCATTTCGGAGTCAACCATTCTTGTTAAATTCACCCAGTCTCTGTCGTGTGGAAATCCACTCTCATGGTATAGTGATGGCTAGTCAAACCGCCCTGCGACCGGATTCGGCCGAAAATATGAAACATGAGAATATAAATAATGTCAATGTTAGAGAGAGAGAGAGAGAGAGAGAGAGAGAGAGAGAGAGAAACAAAGAGGAAGAGAGACGGAAAGAAAAAAAGATGGAGAGAGAGAAAGAAAGAGTTGCAGGTTTGTGTTAGTATTTGTAAACGTTTTATGCATGCGCTTTTGTTGAATTGGGTCAAAACAAACTGAAACTCTTCACGCAAGTACTTTTTAAAATATAATGGATTATCGATTGATTACTAATTGATTGGACCGATTGCTTCAGGAAGAAGTTCACTCTCCGTGCTTTGGTATCAACACTCCTGCTCCCTTCCACGGCGAGAGCAACCGGATGCGGTAGGTTACGGTACTTTGAATTGTACTGTACTTTCAACTCGCAGACTCAACTTTACTACCAACAAGCAGACGAATGCGCGAGGATTCAAGCTTCGCTGGTCGGCAGGTGAGAGAGAGGGGAGAAGAGAGAGAGAGAGAGAGAGAGAGAGAGAGAGAGAGAGAGAGAGAGTAGGGGCCCCAACCGGAAAAATAGACAACGACTTTTTGGGTTGAATTTGACATCAATCGGTGTGTAATGGCGAATCATTTCATAATCCAAAATTTCATTCCGATCCGATGTGTCTGAGATCCATAGTAACACAGAAGGTGTGTATCCTCGCCTGACCAAATTGCTCGCCAATTCTTGGCTTGGCGGGAGCGAGAGGCGAGTGATGGGTCAGAGCGCAGGCGCGAGAGGTTGTTATTGTCAGACAGTGAGAGGGCGAGCAGTGGCAGCAGCGAGTGACCTACTTTTCACTCAAGCTGCGGGGAGTTGAATTGAACGTGCCTCAACACGTGTGATCGAGGTTCTAATATGGTTTTATGAATACATACACACTTTGCAGCTTATTCTTATCGATGCGCACTATAACAACTGGACCGTTCTATCGCGTTCGATCATGTTCGAATTGGTTCATACGACTTCGAACGTGTTCTTGACTTCACGTTACATACTTATAAATGAATCTGTTGATACTTACTGATCTCCAGTTCAGAACTATGTCCGTAATCGGCACATTTCATATGCTTTCACCTTCGCACTCACACATTCCCCCCTCCCAGCCGGCTGCCAGCCGCGTTTTCCCGCGCGTTTCCCGCCAGAAACGCGGCGAGAGGAGAGAGAACAACGGCGAGAGACGAGAGAGCCCCGACAGCGGAAGGAATTTTGAGAGCTATTAGCCAATTTAGTAGTTTTTTCACGATATCGAGTATTCCTAAAATGATAATCGTCTAACTTTGTATATTTTTGGAATCCTTGGCAGTCAAGCAATCGCGTCCAACAAACCCTATTTCTGTAGCTATCTTCCTAAAAATGATATAGACGTTTTAAACTTTTTGCAACCAAACTTCAAGATCTTTTTTTTAATCGATGCCTAATAACGAAAAAGTATTTTTAGGAAAGTTTCATAAACTTATGTTAAGTTTCAAGCGCGCGCGGCTCGTATAACCGAAATGCGCGCGCGCGAGTTTTGAGGCGGCGGTTGGGGCCCCTAAGAGAGAGAGAGAGAGAGAGACTTCCTCATTCCAGAATGTGGCACAGGATATCGTCTCTCGCACTGAGTGTGAGTCCTCACATTTCCCCACTATCCAGAGATGTATCCCAACACGTGAGTCGAATATTGATTAATTGATTTATTGATAGTTGATTTCAAGGAATTCCGAGTGCGAGTACTTCATCGATCCCGAGGCCGAAGGAGAGAAGGTCGTGGTTATCAAAATGCTCGTCTCCGATCTATCACCAGCGATCGGTGAGTATAAATTTATTGATTTATTGATTACGTGCAGATTCGAGATGTGATCAGGTGGGTCCCACCACGAAAACATTACCGTATTTCATTCACGAAGCGCGTTGTTCAAACCATCTGCGCGGATCAGAAGGAGGAAGAGTTCCAGCCACTCGCAATCAAGGTTGGCGATCAGACAATCAATCGATACTCGATTGATCGATTGATTTTTCAGGGCGCAGTTGGTATTAATTTCGTATCGAACCGTTCATATGTGCACAGTAAGGGAAGGAAGCTGAACAGTAAACTGTGCCAAGTTTTGGAGACTTCGGGTAGAGTATTCACATTCAGAGCATCTCGAAAGCAACAAATTCATCACAGTTGCGTTACCGATTCAAAACACGTCGCTTTCGTCAGATTCGAGAAGATGGAGTTGGAATACCACGCAGACTGTTCGATGGACTATCTGGAGATGTTTGATGGATCAGAGATCACAAACACAACTCGGAGTCTCGGAAAGTGGTGCGGCGACAAGTGAGTGGCACAGTGATTGATTTGATAGAATCTTTAGATGCGTGAGTAATAGTTAGTGTTATCACATTCAATCACTCAACCAATACGTTTCATTCGATTTGTAAATAACGAACACGTTTTTTCAACAATAGTTCTTCTCCTGTCCAAAATTGAATAAGATGTCCAAAATTGAATAAGAACACATTTCTCTTCTCACTCAGAGCACCCGCGAACCGACTTTCAACTCTTCCAACTCTGCCCTCCAGATTCGATTCTCATCCGATCAAAGCATGAACAAGGGAAGATTCCAAGTCGTCGTCACTGCTACGCCAGTTGAGAGAGAGAGAGAGAGAGAGAGAGAGAGAAAAAGAAAGAGAGAGGAGGAGAGGGAGGAAGAATGAGGGAGATTCGCTTTCAGAACCAAAATCAGGCTGTGGAGGTAATCTGGAGGCGACGGGTAATTGGAAGACGCTAGAACATAAAGGTGAGAAATAGACAGAAAACAGTGTATCACATACGTTTCAATATACGCATAACACTTCTTATGAGAATAAATTTTTAATGCCAAGAAGCATTTGTGTGCAAGCCATCATGATTCACAATCTAACAACAACAAAAATAATAATAATTGTCTATCCATAAAAACAGTCAAGCACTAAATGAGGATATGGATTAGTGCTGGGAGTTAATCAAAATTTTGCGATGGCTTTGATTCTGATTAATCAAAAATCATGGAAATAATGATTAATCGATTTCGGATGTAGGACGTTCCCTCCATTTTTGCAAGGTCTTCCACTTTTGCAAGGTCCTCCACTTTTGCATGGTCCTCCACTAGCATGAACGATTCCTCCACCGACCATGAACGATCCCTCCACTTTGCTAGGACGTTCCCTCCACTTTCAATTTAGGCGTTTCACATGTAATGTGTAACGTTTTAATGTTCTAATACATTATTTAGCTATGTATAAATAATGAACTTTAATAATGCCTAGAAACTTTCACCACGTTTGCTCATAGTTAGTGATTCACATCTCACAAATCTCTCTCCTCCCATTAGATAGTAGGACGGAACTGCAAAAGGACAGAGTTGCAACGGACGGAGGTGCAACATGGAAAGGACGGATTAGCAAATTTCTTCCACTCGCTGGAATTGTGTACTATTGACGTAGTTTTTAATTGCTGGGACGGAGTTGCAAACGAGTAGGACGGAGTTGCGAGAAAATGATTCGAAACAAAGGAATCTCAATTTCACAGGATTTATCTTTTGAACGACAAACTGAACAAATAACAATAACAGACTAAAATCACAGATCTAGATTTTAGAAGGAAAACTATCAAAAAAGGACAGGTGAGAATCATGACGGCACTGCCGAACGAAGACGCGGCCCTCTCTTCTCGACCAGAACAACAGAACAAGTAACGGAGCCTGCAAAGGTGAAACGTAAACAGTGTAAACAATCAATAATACTACACGAATCAATAATACTACACAAATCTTGCCCCTCCTCCCGCTCTATCCACTCACCACACCAAACTCACCACTTCTGGTAGAGCTGCTTGGACTTGGAGGCATCCACAGCCACTCGCGCCTCGGCGTGCGTCTCAGCCTTCCTCGGAGACGGCGGCGTCGTCGCTACTCCAGCGGAGGATTCAGTGGTGATGTCTGAACGAAATGAACAATAAATTTAAAAAAAGTGACCAGTTTCAACCCAAGGTAGTAGATGATGAACATGAACGAATAGGCCTCTCAGTAGATGAACATCCCACTCACCCTTGCCTTTTTTGGAAGATGTCGTCGTGGATGCGAAGTCGGCGAAGTCGTTTCCTACAGCCAAATCGCACTTCTTGACTCGTCCGGAACGTCCTAAAAATTTTAATACATAGATCGGCGTAGGTCAAAAAACGATTAACTCCCAATAACAACATTTCAAACTCATACCTGAATCCATAATAAAATCTTCATATTTCCGGTTAGGCTTCTTCTGCCGTTTCGGACGCCCGTCCATCTTGAAACGTAATAATACAACGAGTACACACAAATATAAATGGTATCGTGTCGATACAAAAAAACAACAACAACAAAAACACAACAAAAATCAATATTCAATAAATATAAAAAAAATTCGAAAACAGAAAAGAAGCGCGAGAATGAAGTGTGTCATGATCAATAGTTGACACAGTTACGGTGTTTTTATTCAAATTTGAAAATAAACATTATTTGTGTAACTTTATATACTACATCAACTAAATATGTTTCAAAAAACAATACTATACAACAATAGTTCAAAAAAACCCGTTTTTACGAAAAAAAATAATGATTGTGAATAAAATCCTCCGCTCCACTACGGCATTGACTAATTTAACGTTCTAGTTTTACCGCTCTCCGTTTGGCGATGTTGCAAATCCGTCCTTTTTGTGTTGCAACTCCGTCCAAAACTCAAATGCAACTCTGTCCTTTTGCAATTCCGTCCTACTATCTTCCATTAGGAGCCATGGCTCATGCGCGAGCTAACCAGAGAGACGATATCATATTCGCGATGTCGCTACTTGTAAACAGATATGAAGATATCATAATTGGTCGATGGGGCATTTTACAAAAGCAATAAAACTCATGGAGGGAAAACGTTCGTGAACACAAGATGTTGCTTACCTTGAGGAATCAAGACACGTGCTTGACGAAGAGCTGGTACCACATCTCATATTCTATAGTGACAATTATCAAACACTATAATTGATAAATAGTGTACCTGGTGTACCTGGTCCACGCTGTACCGCCGTCGTCTGCCCAACCTGGCTCTGCGCCGCGACTGCCTACAGTAGCAAGTTCCCAGTGTGCGCTCACATGACGAAAACGAAGCAGCGATCCTACATATCACATATTACACGACCAACTAACATATGACAAACAACAAATTAAAAAGGTGTCATCGATTACGCAAGTAAGTGAAACAATAAGAAAGAGAGATGAGAATTGCGATATTTTGCGACGATTCATGATTCCAGAAGTTTCGACAACATATTCTTGATCACAAGCGTTTCAAAAGAAGCTACATACGACTGTATCAATATAAAAACATATGAAATACAATACAATATAAAAAAAAAACAAATTGGCGAGTTGAACAAAAACAAGAACGGGTGAAACGGAACAGCTGACTTGGCAATTGGCTGGTTCCCGCGCAAAACCACTTGTGCGCTAACGCGAGCATAGCGCCCGAACTGTTTGCCCTCTGTGCTTACACAGCGATTCTTACAGTGGATATGGAATGGTTCGCCTGCGGAGCAAATTTGTTTTGGCGGGGTGGAGATCAGTTCATCGGTGGGAAGATTTGCTGCGGCTCGCATATAAATGCGTTCTTCGAACAGATGAGGAAATAGATTTTGTAACTGCCAAGTGGTATCATAAACAATCAAATGAACAAAATACAATTTGTTTCACAAACAAACAAAGAAAGACAAACAATTGTGCGAGACCCGGGTAATCAAAAACTACGAATGAAAATTGTCATCGATGTGTCAACTAGGTCTTGCCGGTTTTGTTGTTTGTGGCGTTGCGCAGTGGCCGGCCCCTTTTCGGTGCGCCCTCCTTCGCCCCGCCCTTCTTCTTCTTATTCCTTCCTCCCCTCTTCTGAGTTGAACTAACAGTCTCCTTCTTCTCGTTCACAGGGGACGTCTGTTCAGAGTGAGCTACCTACAAATTTTAGTGTCCTTTCATCTATTGTTCTGAATGGGGTGTAAACTATACCACCATTTCGTTTCTTAGTTATGATATTTGCACATTCGTGATCGCTGTGCGGTGGCTGCTATGTACCACCTTTCGAGTGTGAGGTCGTGAACTCACAGCACTCACACTCACCGACAGACACGCACTCATTTTCCAGAAAAAAACACCTCGATCAACGACCCACTCACCTGGTAGGACGAGGTGTGGGGATCCTCGCTTGCCTTCCACAGTGCGCGCTGCTCTTCCATCACTTTTTCATCGTGCTTCAACGTCTGCAATGAACAGTGTACTCAGGGATTAGAAGAACAAAGTACACCTTCGAGAAGTCCAGTTGTCCTTGCTTGTCCAGACGGGTGCGGCGCTGCTCATACACGCGACGATTGCCGTGTCGGATGTAGCGGGCCAGCGATAGAAGAGTCATCCTGCAGAACAAGGAATATCGAACAACAACAATAACACATTTGGTGCGCGATATGATGAACGCGTCAAAACGTCAGTAGAATGGTGCTTTCATGCCCGCGACACAGCGCTGCCTGCAAAAAATCGATATGAGACATTGCGAAATGAGATGAGTGAGCATGAGAAACATGATGCAATACTCGAAATTTGTAGACGAAGATTTACTATGCTATGATATGCACACAGAAATACTGAAAACTGTATTTCACAAAACCCGCTCAGTTACGTCCACTTTGCAAAAAAAGCACTGACGCGCATGCCCCGCCCAATCATACGTGATGACGGGAGCCATGAGTCACATCTGGCGGGGGCCACCAGCCCACCAGCGAGGTAATCGATATTCGCCTCTAGAGTGTGCGTGTCTCACACTCTGTGTGTGAGAGCGGAGACGGCAAGAGAAAGAAGGCAGAGACGCAGTGGTATCCGCTGATTTCGCATTAACGAAATTCCTTGGCGCGAGAGTGAATCACTGTTCCTCTTTATAAAAAAATAAAAGTTCCTCTACACTATTATTCTGGGAGATAGTTCGCCAGATTACGGTAGAAAATCGATCTACCTTCTAGTCGCATTCGATCTACCTTCTAGTCGTTACCCAAGCGCGCGCTTTCAAACGATATTTTCGATCAAAGAATCCGGTATGCAAATCAAAGAGGCCGCGCCACACTTGAGCGCTGTCTGACCTCTCTCGCTCGAAACTGAGTTTCGCAAACTGACCCCGGCTGGCAATAACAGAAACTATCCTCCAGGCGGCGACTATAAGGCCCCATTATACTTTCACGCTGACGCTGACGCGACGCTGACCCTCCCGTGCAAAAGATGCAACTATCGATTTTGATCACGCTGCGTCAACGAAATCAATAGTTGCATTTTTTGCACGGGAGCGTCAGTGTCGCGTCAGCGTCAGCGTGAAAGTATAATGTGCCGTTTTCGCGCTCCAGCGCACAGGCTGTGCGCTACGCGGGCCGCTCCGCGACTGCGATTTTCGAAATCGCAAGCGACAAGCACGTCATTCTACGGCTTTTATGTCGCCGGGCGGTTGCGTTTGGTTTATTTTGCGTTTTCAAGTGTTTCTATGGTTTTACTGGGTTGTTTCAATTATGTATATATGTTTAGGTAATTTCATTTTAGTTGATTTTGGGTCATGAGCCATGCAGAATTTAATATAGTCAAATTTTGCTGGTTTTATCTGGTGGTTCGTACTTGTACCTCAATCGGTTTTATGTTTCAGTGTATCTTATTGTAACGGGCGATTCTTGTACGATTGGCGAGTAGCTAGTTTTTGGCGCGTCACCAGGACGTCCTTCAAATCGGTATCCTTGTAATTATATGTAGTAAGATAGATAGGGGCTGTAGTTAATTATTATTAACGCCAGTCTTCTGCGGTCTTTGTTGTCCTCTTGTTTTTTTTTCTCGTGACGAACTCGTGTACCTCGGCATGGATGCTTGTGGCGCTGTTCCATTTTTGTAGGTATAGTGGCACAGTTGGTATTTCGTTTCTGCGCGTGATTATACTTACAGTCGTCTGATGGCGTACTCGACGGTGAGGTCAAAGCCAGGATTGGTTTACCAGACAGCAGCCGTTGTTTCGAATGAGCGATCGAGGAGGACGTCGGTCGACAGTGGAGGATGGCTATGTGGCGCTTGAGCCGGAATGGGAACAGCTTCCCTGGTGCGCTAGACTCTTGAGTCGGAAGCGAGAGGCTCTTGAGCCGGATGGGAACAGCTTCCCTCGAGACAAGTGTGTGCGAAGGGAGATATGTAGCGTCTTCGACTTCTCGGCAAGAGAGGGTAAAAGCGTCCGTGCGCGGAGCGAGGTGAGAAGGAGAAGCTGGAGCATCTGCCGGATCGTGTGTTTCTTGAGTGAACGGATGGGCTCTTTAGCCAACCACTATCAGACTGTTTCATATTCAGACTGGCTACACTTGATTGAACAGATTCAATGTATTGGCTAGGGATTTCCTTTCTGATAATATTGGCTGTAGGAGTGTTCTGCCATATGGTTCAATGTACAATGATAGGGATACCATTCCAGGAGATTTATATTCATTGACGGTAAGTTCGTTAGCCGGTGCGACGACGTCGAGGTGGTGTGATGATGGTCACCGGAATGATGTGGTGCTTACTTCGAGCAGGAGTTTGGATACGCCTTGTGCATTACTTCGGCACCAATGGTACATGAACTATTGTAAATGTGGAGCTGCTCGAGGCTCTTGGATTTGGTGCAGCAGCAGAAAGAAGTGTTCTGATAGGAATAGGAGGAGGATTCCTTGACCCACCAAGCTGTCTGTGGGAGGTTAGGACTGCGCCCATCTCTGTGTATGCACCCTCCACTATACGATTTTTTTTCTTCGACTTCTGTCAACGGCAGATCGTTAGGACCATGATGTTCGTGGGCACTCTCTGTGAGTCAGTTTTCGATGGTGATGTCCGGTCCGAATGAGTTGTAAGTGTAAGAGAGGATATGCCTAGATGTTTGTGGCAAATTGCATTCTTGTTTTGCGTACTCTCGTGCTTCCAAACAGCATCTATTGAGGATTTATGATCCGCTTTGCACCTCGCTGTATATTTTAATCGGCTCGCACTTAGCTTAGAATTTTTCGGTGAAAACATTATCGTGGATTTGGAATATACTGTATACTGAACGAACGCATCGCAGTCTTTTTCTTTGCGCTCATATCACTATGTCGCTGAGTCTCTGACGTGACTTCGTAGTGTAATGGTGACGCTCTCGTTTAGCAAGCACAGGTCAGCGAGTTCGACTTTGGGTACCGACGCAAAGTCTTGTCAAATAAAAACACCATCCATGGGCTCTCATCTTTATCCAACCACTCTGATACCCTGATGTCGCTGCGGAAAGAGTGGAACTCATTTGCAGGCCCACTATATTTGAAGTCTCACCACTGGACGTCATTCTATTTTTTTTCGTGGAGGGCCGGGTCCTCGCGCAGTGACAGGGGAGACAGGGCAGAGAGCGCGTGCGCCAGTACATGTTGCAATTCGCATACTTTTCCTATTCGTCTCAATCCATCCGGTGTGTTGACGTGGTGGTTAGGATTATATTCTTCGACTATTTTCTGTGATTTTCTCGTCTCGTTTCTGTGCGACTACCAGTCCTCGTCTTCGGCATGCTTTATGTGCATATTCTTTCTCTTACACTTGCTCTGCTTTGTACGCTGTCCTCCTATTGTATTGTATCATGATAGGAAACATCATCTCGCGATCTTTCCGCGTTTTTGTTCTTTGTCGGCCGGCCGGCAGCGGCAGTGAGTGTTTAGGGCACTGCCTGTGTGCCCTAAACATCATATAAGCTCCCCGACCTTTCCGTTGCCCACACGTCGTCCTACCCTTTCCTCTCTCGATCTTTGCTTGTTCTAGCCGTATCCTCCCCTTTCCTGTGCCTGGTGAGTGAAAACGGTCGTTTTCACGTAGTGTAACGGAGTGAAAATGTGCCGTTTTCGCGCTCCAGCGCACAGGCTGTGCGCTACGCGGGCCGCTCCGCGACTGCGATTTTCGAAACCGCAAGCGACAAGCACGTCATTCTACGGCTTTTATGTTCCCACCCTCCCTCCACTGTATGACTCCCGCCCGCCCACCGTTGGCGTTGGCTCGCATACGTGGTGTTTTTGTTTTTCGGTATTCGATGACAGTACATGATGAGAGATGAGATTAATCGGTGTGATATGTATATGTTTGATGATCTGTGGTTTGATATGATTTATTTGCTGAGTTGATAGTAAATATATACGCCTGAACGTGCATGTGTCAGAGGGAAGAAGTCGGACGGAAGAAGGGTGAAGAGGAATAAACATACTATATGGATTTCAGGTTGTAGAATTCGCGAGACAGCTGGAGGCAGCTTGTCTTCCTAAGTTGCTCATGTTCGACGCGTTCGTACGCTTGGAAGGCGTAACCCGTTGGTTGATTGGATGGCCAAGTGGCAGCCCCTCGCTATCACGCGCAGCCCTCGCTCTCTCTCATCTCACCGGAATAATCGCTGTCTATGGCATTTTTTTGGTGACCGTATGTGTGTAGCATTGCCGACTGAATAGTCGACTGATACGGTCTATTTTCAGTATGTTACATTAAGTGTGAAATGTCAGGTCAGTGAAAGCACTCTCCTGCGCCATACGACAATATCTTTGCGCCCACTCGCATCTACTTACAGTAGCGCGTACGCACCGTATGCGCACTGTGTCCTCTATTTCATAGTATATTACGTCTTATCATCCTATACTGTGGCGCCTGGCCGGTGGAGTGGGAAGGAAGATTCAGTATTAGAGAAGCCATTGTTCTGCCGTTTTCAGATCTTCACATCATCTCTCATCTCATCTGCCCTTCCTAGGCAGACATAAATTAACTCATATTTAAAGAAGAACTCCGGGGAAAAATAGAGTGCGGAGGGATCAGGGGAAATCATAGGCTGTGATTACGAATCGGATAGTCAAAATTTCTATAGAAAACAAAAATTTGCATATTGAATTATTCAGTCCGAATCCTTTTTGGCAATAAAATTCAAACGGGGGCGGGGCCTGATAGCCACGCCCACGTTTGCATTGTGCAATCCAACGATCAGCTGTTTGTGTGTTTTCCTTGATTTCGTTCGTTTGTTCTTGTTTTTGTTAGTTATTTTTGTATTTAATTGATGCAATAGGTGTTTATTCATCTTTATGTACCTTTACAACACGATAAAACAGGATTGTTCATTTTTTTTGTTTCGAAATGTCTCGCTCGATTTGTGTCACGCCTTATTTTCATTGCTCCGTTGGTATATGTTATTTGTTAGCAGTATGTTTCTTATGTATCGATGTATGGGGATGTTTTGACGACGTGCGTTTAGGTAATACGCGTTGCGTAGCAGCCGTTGCTGCACTTCATGATCGGCGCGGGCGGGGAAGCACGGACCTCTACAATTGTCTCAAGAACTACAGGTATGAAATGAAGTAATGTTCTCAATCTGATTCACTTTCACAATGTTCATTAGTATTCGTAAATAACTGTGTTCGAAAATAGCATGTCGTTTTTGAAACGTGTATGTTCACATCGTGTCATAGTGCGTGCATAGCCTCGTTTTGTAGTGTTATTATAATTGCGTTCTGCACATCATCATGTTTTCTGGTAGGATGAAAACGGGTGTGGCACGCTGCGCGACCGTGCGACCGTGCGAAACTGGAGGTGGAAGCGAGGCAAGGAGGCGCGCATGAGAATGAAGAAGGGTAAGTGTTTCTCATCTCACGCAATGTAATTGAATTATTGCTAACGTTGTAACGTTGTTCGTTAACCTAACAAGCTCTTTTTTGACCATGTCATTGTCTTCGATGTTGCTTATGCAGTGCGTTGCAGATCTCGACGGACCAGGCGGGCGGACCAGCGGGCGGACGGACCGATGGACCCAGGCGCGAGAAGGAAGAGCAGCAACATGAGACACACAATGATTGCTATGATCTATGTAATAAACGGCGTTATGTGTGCATGATTTCGCTTCTTCATTCCCATACAATTTGGAAACCACAAAGATTTTGTTTCACTGTTACCGGCCTACTACACATACCCTCTCCTCTGTCTGTGGGGAGATGTTTTTAGTTGGAATATCTATGGATGATATAATGTAGTGGATTAGTTTTAATTAATACGTGGTCATTATGTGTGATGTCTAATAGCGCTTATCGCGAACGGCCGCTCTCATTTTCTCACCCTGGCCTCTCTGTGCACTGCTCACTTTCGCGCCAAAACATTGAATAGAGCGCGACCTCTGTTCACCCGGGCGACTCTTTCCCCGGAGTTCTTCTTTAAGCTTTTTCAGCTTTTAGATCAGTCTCGCCGTTCAGCGCGGATCGCGTGGTGAAGACGTCTTCATCCCTCCCTATCCCCTCCCCGCCCATCTCTGCAGCCGGGACGACGTCTACCTTGCCAGAAGGACAACTCGCGCGATCCCCTCTCTCCCATTCCCGCCCCACTCATTAACCCCAGTGATGACATGTAGTAATGTTTCTGTACATGTACATGTGATGCAACCGCCGGAATAAAGCCGTATCCTTAGCCGTATCCTCCCCTTTCCTGTGCCTGGTGAGTGAAAACGGTCGTTTTCACGTAGTGTAACGGAGTGAAAATGGGGCCTCATAGTATACTTTGTATCTTGCACTGTCTTGATACGCTTTTGAGTGCGCTGTTTACGGTGTCACAGCCAGTTGTCTATCACACATATTTACATGTTTTGTCTATGACTTAGCCGAGTCGATTGAACAAAAAATTCAAACGTTGGTCTTTTCAAAAACCTATTAGTTTTAACAACTTCACAATGTTCATAGACTTCACTTGCTGCTCTCGGAATTGCCTATTTGCCTCACACCGGTGATCGAAGCCCTACCACGGGTTCTTTGTTAAATGGGAGCTCTTGAACCTATCATCTATCATCTATCACTTTCACTCTCCTTCTGTGAACCTTGATGCTTTCATCACCGGGCGGCTTCCCCTTACCGCTCCCCTCTCACCCTATAGCCTGCTGACCCAAATAACTAGCGCAAGGGTGGGAGCAGGGGGAGAACGAGAGAAAACCGCTACACGCATGTTTCTTGGGTAATCGCTTCTCTCTGTTGTGTGTGTGTCGATTCCGGTATTCTAATCTCGCGGATAGCAAATCACTCTCTCCACACCCTCGATTGATTCCACTCCGGAGATGCGCACTCTAGCGCTCATACTCTTACTCGCCATCGGAGCTACAGCAGATGGTACGTTTGGTCAGAGCATACATGCTTTTTAACGCTTTTATGTTTTTGCGAGTGGAAGAATAATTTTCGATTCGTGGTTGAATTCTATGGTAGTCCTTTTGAACCGTGATATTATTGATTGATTTGATTTACTTACTGTCAAAATTACGACAGTGAAGAGGGAAGGGTATCGTGGTATAGTCTGCGTGGAGTATCTGTCAGCGGTTTCTACATGACGGGATCCACCATGATGGGATTATGTGCATAGAATCGTCGGGATCTATGATGAGTCTCATTTCTTCAGACACACTGCTCGATGTGAAGGATGTCGTGATCCATCTGCCCCCGGGGCTCGCGGCAGATGACGTCATTCCAACGGAGACAGCGATGAGGGTGCTGGAGACGGTGAGCACCTCTGACTCTCTCTCTCTCTCTCTCTCTCTCTCTCTCTCTCTCTCTGTCTCTGTCTTTTTCTCTCACTCTTTCAATTTCTCCGTTGTGTTCAAATGATGCCACTAATGCGCGTTCCAATAATGCATTTGCCACTGTTCGGCGATGACTATTGCTAGCATATGCGCGATTTCCCATTTCTCTCTCTCTCTCGCTCTCTCTCTCGGTCTCTCTCTCTTTCTCTCTCTCTCTCTCTCTCTCTCTCTCTCTCTCTCTCTTTCCCGCGCTACCTCTCGAACAAGGTCATCTATCTCGGCTCTCGATCTCGCCCTGACTTCTTGTAGGATCTTCTTTAGTTTTCACCCGCCAGGCTCTCTTTTCCGATCCAAATTGGCTCATTGGATCCGCGTGCAATAAACGCGAGAAGAGATTTGGAACGCGCGCAACAAAATCCGAAATTGCGCAGTTTTGAAGGCTATATAAAATAAATCCGTACGGAAAACTTCGTACTGAATTTATCGACAACGTCGCAGAGTAAGGATTAGTAAGATACAAGACAGAAGGATCACGATTGTTGGTTTTCTGCCAGATAAAGATAACGATATTCGTTGAGGTTCATGACCACGTGGGTCTCTCTGTCTCCCCTCCAGATGGGCTCACCATCGAGCCAGCCATCGCCCTCACCTCGCAGTCTTTCCAACTCAGAGTCGTCGACCCCGAGAAAATACCGGAAGAAGTCAAGGTAAGCAGATACGTTCCACCTAACACAGTACAGTGTCATCGAAAAAAAATAATTATGTCAGCTGTACCCACCATTATTCCGGTATTTTCAAAAGTACATTTCAGATCCTCGCCATTGCTCTTATTAGCGGTCAACAGCAGGAGATCACTCTCAAGCTCGTGCCGGCCGAGAAAGAGGCGGCGCCTAAGGGGGCGGAGCCGACGCGGCGTTCGGCCAAGCAGACGCTGCGATTCGAGAAGGAGCACTATACTGCAAAGGGAGGAGAGGAGATCAGTGTAAAGGTACATTTTACAAACTGATTCCAATATAACGCAATTTTTGTGTTTTCAACTGTATAGGCGCATATTGGCATCATATTGGAAAAATTGTTTAAAAACGTACTTTTTAACACTAGTGAAACGTATGGGAACGGTCAGTCAATCAAAAACCATTTCAAAAGCCATGTGAAGATGTGAAACGTAAAGTTCATCAGCCTGGGACCGGCAAACACTGTTAGCATGATGAGTGGTATGATAGCACAAACAATCCAACAATTGAGGAATGCATCCGACTGTCTCTCATTGTCTGGCACAGTGTGCCTCTGACATTGGTGAAATAGACTAGACACATAGTAAGGTAGTGTCACGATTATGAAACGTAGAACGTATAATGAAACGTTTTCCAGCTTGCATTGGCGCACGCTGACGGAGTGGCTGTGAACGTGGTCGGACCGCAGGCGGATAAATGGACAGTCGAAAAGGAGGTGAGCATACTGTACTCACCTCTCTCTCTCTCTCTCTCTCTCTCTCTCTCTCTCTCTCTCTCTCTCTCTCTCTCTTACAAGAAGCCTTGTAAGACAATTACTCGCGCGTGGAAGTATCACAAAAAGGATAAACATTGCAGGGGCCAATCGTGAGCCTCCTCCCCCTTCCGTGTTCCTCTTCCTCTTGCCCCTCCCTCCCCACCCTCCTTCAACTACGCGCAGAGAGGGAGGGCGAAGTGGCACACACAGTCATCGAGGTGGCAGAGGCAGACAAGGTGGGGTTCACGCATACACAATCCTCATATCTAAAACTCGACATCGAAGGAAATAGAGGGTAATCACAAGTAGTTTGAAGTCATTCGGAATTTTAGGTATAGTCCATAGGTATTTCGCGAGTAATTTATAGAAACCGATCATAAAAAAAATGTGTCATTCAGCTGCCCTCCCTGTCGTTCTCCCGCCCTGTCTACTCGGCGGCCATCTCAGAGGAATCGCCCCGATTCGATCGCCTTGTCAAAGTGACAGCGGAGGGCGCCGAAGGAGTCATGTACAGTCTGCAGGTTGGTCGATACGTTTCACTCGCGATACAATTCAGATACGTTTGACGTGGAAAGTAATATAGGAATAGGAACTTGAAGTATTAAGATTGTTCAGGATCAGTCCGGTCTCTTCTCCATTCATCCTCGCTCTGGCATTCTTTCCGTGCAGCACCCGGACTTCATATCGATCGACAGTCTCGGAGAGAGCACCAATCTCACGGTCATTGCTGCCGGTAAGAGCGACATTGCTTGCTTGTCAAACGTTTCGTAAGTAAGTAATGTAGTACTATAAGCTCAGAACGTACTGTTGCGTATATTCCAACGCTCAGATTCTGAAGTGACGCCGTTTCAGCCGGCGCACTCACTGCATCCGCGGACATTGCCGTTTCCGTGCTGCCGAAGAAGAACGAGGAGGGAATCCGGTTCGAGAAGGTTGGTGCAGGAATGGGACACGAGTCACAAATGAACACATACAGGACGCGTACTCGTTCACTTCTCCGTCTTCCCGTTCTCTGGTTGGATCAGTGAGGGCAGAGAGTGGCGGCAATGGAACGGTGGTGTATAGGATAGTGGAGGGAGGACACGAGGTCAGTGAATGGAGAACATGCAGTTGCTACATATTGATTCGTATGACTCAACTAATGAACCCATTTTGAAACGTATTCAAGTTAGAGAAGTATTGTAAGAAATAGTAGTTTGAAAAATGATTCTAGGATCTCTCGATCGATGAGAATGGAAACATCGTCTACAGCGGTGGACCGAGCAAGGATGGATTCGAAGCCGATATGAAGGTTCTCTCTGCCTCTCTGTCTCTCTCTCTCTCTCTCCCTCTCTCTCTCTCTCTCTTTCTCTCCCTCTCTCTCTCTCCCTCTCTCTCTCTCTCTATCTATATCCTCTACTCTCAGGTGGCCGCTCTCCTTCCCTCCTCTCCCCCCTCCCTCTCCTACACTCTCGTTCACGTTGTCCTCGAGGCTCTCGGATCGAATGCCCCCCGATTCCGAGATCAGGAGAGGAGTGTTACCGTCGATAGGGGTGAGCTGACCAGATCACAGATTATTTGAAGTAGCACGGTGGGTAGGAAATCAACATTGCTTGGCCGCTTCACCATTAGTGTACACAGTGAAACATAACTGTTTGATGACGTCATTTGTGTTTTTTTCCCAACTGTGACGATCCTGAGATTGTTTTCGAGTGAACAATCGTTTATTCGTCTGGTCCATGAAACGTATATAATAGATCTCTTCAGGTAAATCATGTATGTAAGACTTTCATGCTAACTCCCACTCATGGACATGATTAAGATGATAGATCAAACAATGCATTCAGACCTGCCGATCGGCTCTGTCGTCAACGTATTCTCTGCGACCGACGAGGACACTGATGCACAACTGCGGTACGAGGTCGAGGTGAGCGAATGAGACCTATAGTTCTATGCTCGCAATAAGTCGCGCGCGGTGGAGTAGATCAGAGAAAGACGGAGAGTCAGCTCTCGGCAATAGCGCGCAAAACAAGCGAGGCAGACGGTTATGGCACCGTGTTTCGAACTGCAAGCGAGGTAGATCGAAAACTATCGCTCTGGCGCAGACTATAGTACGCTTGTTGAACTCGCCTCTCATTGTTCCTCTTAGACTGTAGTTCATCACAGTGTGATTGAATTCGTTCCTATCGCGGTGATGAGAAGATTGTTTCGTTGCAGTCCCTGACCGCACTTTCTCCCCTCGGTCACCCCCTCCCCTCTCCTCCCACGTTCTTCCGATTCGCCAACGGGGGACAGGGCAATGGAGAGATGATGCTGGTCGAGGTGAAACGATTCTATGGAATTCCCCAAATGATAGGACATTGTTTTTTCCAGTCTCTGAACACAACCGATGTGCAGTCTCTGTTGGTGACAGTCCGAGTGGAGGATGTGGCACATCCCAAGGAACCACCACACACTTGTGAGCTCTCTCTCTCTCTCTCTCTCTCTCTCTCTCTCTCTCTCTCTCTTCTCTCTCAACCCTCCTTTCAGCCACCCTCTCTATCGCGGTCTTCCGTTCGCACCCCCCTCTCGACACCCGCCCTCTCCTCTCTCTCGCTTCCACTCCCGATAACATCACCTTATCCGAGACTAGGCAGCGAGGCGAGGCCGTGTGGAGAGTCATGGCTAAGGTAGGCTTATTGGATTTTTATAGCATAGTGTAAAAAGTGATTGCATCAATGTGACACACAGGTATCATAAAGATAAAGTGAAACGTATAGAGAATAACCATTTCCGTAACCATCACAGATAACCATCAGACTAATCATCACAGATCATTTCCATAATCGACCAATTGTCTGGTTTGTGTCTTCGTCTCTTATCGTAATTTGCGGACCGCGAAAACGATGGACCCACTAAAGGCTTACTAGAATTGGAATTGTCATAACACAGCGCCCTCTGAAGAACGTCTATGTTTCACATAAAAACAATGGAACATATGAAGAATCATAGATCTGTTCGTTTTCAGCCTCGTCTAGTGGATGGTGTGCCGCTCTCCTTCGAATACTCCCTGCTCACCGGACACGAGTGGGTCAAGGTGGACGGGAACGGTGAGGGCTCGTAGCGAAAACTATGATTGATTGCTATACTAAACTGATAACTCGTGACACGCTGAACAAAACATTGAACTCATTATTAAGAATGAAGAGATTGTGATATGTTTCACGGAATATTCAATTAGTGGATTTGAACAATTGGTGTAATACATACAACCTACATGTTTCTTCAATTCTTTGGATATTCATACCAACATGCACTGCTGTCGCATAGTAGACATATCCGTGATTGCTAATATGAGTGATGTCTCATTGACTAATCCTCTCTCGTGCCAACTAGTGATGTTGCTGTGAACTAGTGGCGCTGTATGTACACTACTGCTATTCTTTGAAACTCATGGTCATCCCTCCAGGCACCCTCACCCTATCCCGCCCCCTCCGCGGCGCGCCCTCCCCCATTCCAGTGGAGGTGCTGGTCAAACACCCCGCCAGCGGAACCAGCGAGAAGAAAAGGATACAGGTGGGTGGAAAGCAACTATCGACTATTCGATGTGTTGCGGTGATGTAGCGTTAATTGTATTGGAGACTAATGTGTCGATGACATAAATGCATAGATTGAAACGAAACTTGATAAGACAATCACAGTTTCAGCTTCTCGTTACTCGCTCTTCCGACTCTCCTCCGCTCTTCGAGTCGATTCGATACGAGGATAGTGTGGCTGAGAATGTGGAGAAGGGAACCGAGGTTGGTCGGACTCTGTTCCATTCACCTAACGTGGCCACACCTTTACAATACCGACACAACGTATCGTTCCTGTTCGTAGTTAGTGGTCAAATTAGTGGTGTTTTTTTCTATGAAGTTTGAAAATAGAATAAACGATTTCAAAAGTTCTGTTTCCAGGTACTCAAGCTGTCTGCTCGCTCGGACTCCTCCTCTTCCCTCTCTTTCTCACTCGAGGGAGAAGATGCCAAGATGCTCACTGTTGATGAGAAGGTACGTGCAATAGCAGATTGCGGTTCTCCATTTTTACGATGCTTTGT
>CAWZYM010000510.1:0-5000 GCA_963966185.1 Rhabditoides inermis | reverse complement strand
AACTCGCCAGTTCTCTCGTGAGAAGCGTCTGGCGGAAGATGCTCGAGTGATCGCCGCCTCCCAGCAGAGACCGCGCAGTCGCGCCCCGCCCACACTCACTATGACGTCACCAATCTGAGGTGGGAGTGACGTCACCATCTGATGATTCATCTGTTCATTTCAGTGAGCGCAGCACTAGCATGATGCGACAGCCGAGGTTCGATCCGGAGAGGTGAGCGAGTTTAAAGAAAGCTTACGTTTCATGAATGGCATGTAAGCACTGAAGGAAGTGCAGGACAATTCCTCTATGACAGTTAAAGCCAATGTACTATTCGAAACTCTGACAATCAGGTACGGAGTGCAAGAAGTGAAGATGGATGTCGAGGACAAGCATTCGCTGGATGGACGGACGCCCAACGCGACACTGGATGACGTGGGTCTCTCTCTCTCTCTTTCTCTCTTTCTCTTTCTCTCTATCACTCCCTTTCAGTCCCTCTATGCCCACCCCACCCCTCCCATCTCTACTTTCTCCCCGATGGATACTCGGTGATCCAACGACAGCCTCCCCCGCCGCGCCCGCACAAAAAGAACTTCTGATCCGCTGATTATTGATTAGCATATGATCCCTTATCACTGATTATTTGTCCCTACAATGGCTCCACCCCGCTTCATGTACATTGTTGCCATAATCTCACACGACTTCATGCGAGTATACCACATTTTTATTTGAAAGGTTAATTAACAGTATCATAATTGTGCAGGTCAAATTTATCGGTTTTGGATGTTTCCAGATGAAGATGAGTTTGTAAACATCTGTCCTGTACTGATAATACTAGTTCCTCGGGGAGACACTACAGAACCTGCAGGAAGGTTGTTGCAAGATTCAAACCAAGCATCTTCAATCACATACCATTCGGGTGGCATAAAAAGCAAAGCAGTCTATTGACAGTCAGTCGAAAGTCGAGAATGAAGTAGAGAAGAATGAAGGGATCGATGACCGGATAGATACCCACAATCAATCCCAGGTGATAGGACATGAAGTCAAAGTGGATCTTCATAACTGGACACACCAGGTTCATGATCACTGGATGTAGCTGAACAGTGGAAAGATGGACTGAAACGGAAAAGTGACGCAAGCGCAAGCGCAGACGCAAGACACCTGTAGTAAAAGCGCGCGGAAAAGTCTCACATGCGCTTTCTTGGATACGTCACTTAGTAAAACGCCCTTTCCACTGAACATCATCAAGGTGCGGTACATACACACGAAAATGACAGAAATGGGAATCATGATAATGAGGAAAAGCAGAAGATTCGACGCGAGAAGAGGCAAGGAGAGGTGGCCGCCAGAGCCGTTGCGGGTGTTCTAAAGATCATCACAGAGCTGTTCTCTACTACTACGTCTTTTTGCTGCAGTTTGTTAAAGTAAGCAACCATGGTTCGGTCAACCGTACCTTCCGTACTTGAGTTCCCCACATGGTATAGTTCCTATCCAAGCCGTTTCGCTTCAAAGCTTCCTCCAATCATCGTAGTCTTGCTGACTCGGGTGAAAGGTGAAACATACAATGAACATGTAAGCCGTTAGGAAAGAGAGGCAGACTGAGACTAGCTGAGCCACCTTTCGTCGACTAGCGAACCATATGAGATTGTGCGGTCTGAAAAACTCGCATCAAAAATGTATACTTTCGTGAATTTCGACAATTATCATTTCACGTGTTGTCTAAACATGTACAGAACATGTATGAAATGTTAGAGACAACGAATGATCGGAAAATACAACAGTAATTAAAAACGTGATTTTATAATTGGATTTACTTACTTGCAGATCGCAACGTATCGATAAACAAACTGCACGGTGAGACATATGATGCAATTAAAATATCCCACGAAATACATTCCAAACACCACGTTTTGCATTGGTTTAGTCAGCTGATAGAAAAGAGGGTTTAACGCAACTAGTAAATATGCTGAATCGGATGTCACTGCTTTCTGAATGTCACTTATATTCTTTCATAGTGGCAGACATCTTACCGCTGATATAAACGCTCCAAATATCGAAAAGTATATGTTTGACAATGTGAATAAAGCGATACAGTGTCGATACTGTTGAAGAGTTTTTTTGGAATCGGAGCCATAAATCACACATATCAGAAAACAGTTGAACGTCACAGAAAAGCTGGACGTGAAAAGAATGTGGGAGATGACATCGGTGTTCGACATATTACCATAAACGGTAACAATGCAGTTTAGCGAGTATTTGTATCATCTCTATCATAAAAGTTCATTAGTCGCTCGTTCATATGTAGCCGTTCCTCAGGGGATCAAAATTTTACAGTACATGTCACGTTTTTGAAACTTAATTTGAGCCGCCTGAAAAGTAAAATGTCAAAATGAAAAAAAATAGCTACTAAACAAGAAATAATCACTTCAATAGAATAATAATAATCAAATCTTCTCTTCGGCAATACAGTATTTAAGTTTGGGTAAACTTAGCCACAACAATGCCACGAACTTGATGAGAATACAACGACATATCACATATATATGTACATAGTCAAAAACCTGCGAGTGCACCATTGACCAGCCAGTTGCCGTACTTAGCGCGGCCAAGGTGGGCACACGATGCGGTGCTTGTTAACTGTATTCTGTGGTTCAACTTTAGAACGCCCAGACCGTATTGATCGAACTGTGTGCGCGAATGTGCGAGAGGGTGAGTCACCACCACTCGTGCACTCTATCCGCGTATATCGATCGCTTGACTGGGCACGTGACTCATCTGCCGCCACGACATTGTTTGTTTCGCGAAATACGCGATATTTACAATATCCATGTTCGAAATTCACGCGATATTGTTAAGGCGTGGTCAGTAGTTGGAGGACAATCGCAAATATTCGCAATTAGACATTCGCAATTAGTTCGAAGTGGTTGAGGGCATTTCGGAGGTATTTGAAAGTACAAAGTTGGAAGGTGAATGAGAAGGCTTTTTGCAAGGCATTTTGGGGGTAGTTGGAAGGCATTTTTGTAGAGTTCGAAGAGACTGACCGCTACTTTATCTAGCTCATCCACATGCGAGACCGCTCAGAGACCGTCTGCGAAAGAGAACGACTAGGAGACTAGGACGTTCCGCGGCTGTCGCGGCAGAGTTTCCAATTTTGTCAAGCTTGCGGAGATTGTGTTGGACCATTCGCAAACATACTTACTGAGAAAACTAAATTTACTTATTTATCATATCGGTATCATATCGATTTTTGCTAGGCAGCGCTGTGTCGCTGACATGAAAAAACCATATGGGCTCGAGATGGGCACCATATGGGCAAAAAGCGATATGGGCTCGAACTCCATAAACTAAATTAACCGTAACATGGACATATCGGTACCGTTATCTGGCTTTATGGACGTACGGTTGTGTTCGGCAAATGGCGGTTTGTAAATGGCAAAATAACGGTTAGCATGTGGAGAAATAACGGTTAGAACACACTTCCTGATTCGAATCGATCGATCGGTATTGTTGATCAATGCTACTCATATTCTTTCATAAGATGGTATTAACTTCAGCACCACCCCCCAGTACATGAAGTACATACACGAATGAAAATGAGATGTAACCACTCATGATAAAAAATTTTATTACGAAAAAAACGAGATTTTTCACATGCGGAAAAACAACGACAAACAAAATAGGAAAGTATGATATGAGATATAGAACATACCGACAATCCAAATCAAGTCAAAATGGCACAGGTGTGTCGAACCGGTAAATCAAATAATGAGATGGGCAATGGTACAAGTAGTGAGGGGGACCGGTAAAGAAGAAGTAACAACGTAACGTGGTGAAACAATATGGAGGTGACGGTAATAGTACGTGCACAAACAAATTGGAGCGTTTACAGAAGGGACAAAAGGGAACTCGACTCATCTTCACCTCTTTCCGGCTAAGGTCCGCCAAAAGCATCTTCACAGCCCTATCGCCGCAACTCTTCGACCGCGGCAACCGCGACAGACCCAGAGTTGCTGGCCACCGATCGTGCGTCGATCATCATCGGCGAGCCACAGCGCTTCGCTCCACGAATCCTCTTCCTGAAACGTGAATATGAGTACACATTTAATGAAATGAGATAGATATGTTTAATAACTTACAGCGTCGCGTATACGAGATTGACGGCAGCACATTGGGTGAAGACGTCGTCAACATCCTTTCCATTCTGTCGGATGATGAAGTCTGAACACTTGCGACAATATAATGTATAATAATGTTACGAACTCACCGCACATACGAGACATAACGATTGTAGGGACATTTGTCAAATCGTTCTCCCGCTGACGCGATCCACGGTACGTCAGCTTCGCATCAGTGGGCTTCGCCTGAACAATCTTGTTTATTACAAAATGATAATAAAACAAGACTGTTCAGCAAAAATGAGACATACCGCTGTGAGACATATGTGTGTTTTCAGTTTCCCTTGCTCCGTTGCTCCCGTCTTCAGTCGGACAGGGCGAATAGTCTCTCCCTTCTCCTGCGGCAGCACCTCGTACTCCCGCAAGTTCGACCACATTCACCTACGACCAGCTCACGTTCCAATTCAGTGAGGAGAAGGAGACGGTGAGTCACAGTTTCTACTCGCTATTTTGTTATGACGCGTTCAATTGTCACTACTATATAGAGTAGTGATAACATTTATCCGTAAAGTATGTGTTACAGTGTGTGTTTGTTTGCGAATGATGTTTGTGAAACATATGTGTGTTTTCAGTTTCCCTTGCTCCGTTGCTCCCGTCTTCAGTCGGACAGGGCGAATAGTCTCTCTCTTCTCCTGCGGCAGCACTCGTACTCCCGCAAGTTCGACCACATTCACCTACGACCAGCTCACGTTCCAATTCAGTGAGGAGAAGGAGACGGTGAGTCACAGTTTCTACTCGCTATTTTGTTATGACGCGTTCAATTGTCACTACTATATAGAGTAGTGATAACATTTATCCGTAAAGTATGTGTTACTTTAATTCATAACATTGTTTTCAGTCGACTCACC
>CAWZYM010000509.1:0-40356 GCA_963966185.1 Rhabditoides inermis | reverse complement strand
GCGTCTTTCAGGATCCTGAATTTCCTGCCTCGGATCGCAGTCTGTACTACAAGACTCCTCCGACGGAGCACATCGTGTGGAAGAGGCCGGGAGAGATTGTCGACAACCCCCAGCTCATTGTCGAGGGACACTCGCGCTTCGACGTGAAACAAGGTCGAAGCACTGTGCACTGCGGCCAGCTGCCTTCTTCCAAGCAACCGTGTTTAGAAAAAAATCACAACATTATGTATTGTGTGAAGATTGTGAAGTGACTACAGTGTACAGATTATATTGTGTGTGGGTGGATATGTGTCGATGGAGCTGTGTGAGATTGATGAATGGATGTGTTGCAGGCGCTCTCGGTGACTGCTGGCTGCTGGCTGCATGTGCTAATCTCACCATGCGCGATGAGCTCTTCTACCGAGTCGTCCCGCCTGACCAGTCATTCACTGACAATTACGCCGGCATCTTCCACTTCCAGTTCTGGCGATACGGAAAATGGATCGATGTCGTCATCGATGACCGTCTGCCCACGGTGAGTGAAGGATGGAAGTGGCGGACGGAGAGAAGATCTGTCTGTTATGTGAAGGTCGACGGTCGTCTCTACTACATGCACTCTCAAGAACACAACGAGTTCTGGAGCGCGCTGCTCGAGAAGGCGTACGCCAAGTGAGCATATCTCTTCTTCTCACTCTCCTCCCATTTCTCCCACCTCTTTCTCTCCCTCTTTTTTGCCGTCGTGTTTATCTATCTTTACTCACTAGACTCTACGGCTCCTACGAGAATCTGGAGGGTGGAACGACTGTGGAGGCCCTGGAAGACTTTACCGGAGGCCTCACCGAGTTCTTCGATCTGCGCAAGGTAATCTATGGCCAGCCCGTCCTTCTCATCACGTCACCTTGCAGACTCCAAAGGAGACTGCTCTGGCTATGTTGGTACGCGGCTTCCAGATGGGATCACTATTCGGATGCAGCATCCAGGTATTTTCAAATCACGGAATTTGTTTCTGAGTATGAGCTGGTTATTTAAAATTAAAATATCGTCTCTCTTAGGCGGATCCGGCAGTGAAGGAAGCGGTGCAATCGAACGGACTCGTGCGCGGTCACGCATATAGTATCACTGCACTCGAAACGGTCGCATCTTTTTTCTAATTTCGTATTCTCACTTTCTTCCTGTGTTCTTCTCTTTCTCTCGCATTCTTTTCTCTCTGTGTATGAAACTCCAAATGTTCAGGTGCACACTCACTTTGGCGACACTGTCCTCATTCGAATTCGCAACCCTTGGGGAAACAAGACTGTGAGTCTCTCTCTCTCTTTCTCTCTCTCTCTCTCTCTCTATCTCTCTCTCTCTCTCTGCCATCTCTCTCTCTCCCCCTCTCTCTCCCCCCCCCCTCTCTCTCTCTCTTTCTCTTTCTCTATCTATCTCTATCTATCTCTCTATCTCCCTTTCACTCTCACTTGTAGGAATGGAACGGCGCGTTTTCGGACAACTCGTCCGAGTGGTATTCCGTCTCCGAGGAGGAGAAGCAGCGCATGCATGTTCAGTTTGCCAAGGACGGGGAGTTTTGGTGAGTCGCGCCCAGCCACTATCATCTTATTGAATACAGGATGGCATTCGACGATTTCTATCACGAGTACGAGGAAATGGAGATCTGTAATCTGTCGGCCGAGGTACGAGAAAGAGAGTGGGATAAAGGAGAAGTGTTGTTTTGAGGTGATGAACGAGATCTCTGAGATGACTGGAGTGGATGCGACGGGGGGCAATCAATGGGACGAGCGAATGCAGGACGGCTGGTGGAGCCGGCGGGACGGCACCGCGGGAGGATGTGCAAACAACCCTGGCATGTGCAATCATATAAAGAAATTTTTTTATTCAATTCTTAATGCACACTACTGCTACTTTGAAAATAGTTGGACATTGCATATCTTCAGACTCTTACGCTTCGAACCCTCAAATCGCGTCATTTCTCGAGATCACGAACGATTCTATCGAGCAGGTGCGTGTTTGTTCCCCTCATTTGATATATCCTATTCTCCCTCTTCCCGTTAAATGTCCAACGTCTCTTTCGCAGGACGGCAAATGTACGGTGATCTGCGCCGTGCTTCAGAAGTACCGGCGTGAGATGCGTGTCGTAGGAATGGATTCCCTCCCAATTGGATTCTCCGTTTATAAGGTAGAGAGATTTGGGGGTAAAGAGAAAGAGGGGAGAGAGAGAGAGATCTTAAAGGTGCCGTCGGAGCCGGGCTACAAGTTGGATGCCAACTTCTTCCAGTCGCACAAGTCGGTCGCACGCGTGCCTGTATTCATTAACATGCGCGAGGTATCGTCTTTATATTTACGTTTTCTCTCATTTCATCATCTCACAGGTGACAGTTCGCTTCCGCGTGCCCCCTGGCAGCTATGTGATCGTGCCGTGCACCTTCGACGCGGGGTGCGATGGAGAGTTCCTTCTCCGCATATATGCCAATGGTCACGTCCAGACCAAGTCAGTTCATCCACTGATTATTTTCTGAGAATATATCGTTAACCCACTGTTTTAGGCCTCTCCAATGAGTCGTCCATCCCGTCCGAGTCGAATATGGTTTCGAATCGACGAGTTCATTCCAAATGAACATTATACACGATAAAATGAATTTAATTAATTTATTGCATTTCAAGTTATATTGCATGTGATATTCAACCATTCTTGAATAAAATTGGTTTCCCTGTTGTTCGACTCTCAGAACTCGCACAACTGCACTGCGCAAGATAGTCAAGTGAAGTACTAGCTAAGATGAAATTTGACCCAAGTTGTAAGAATGGTAAAGTTCCCACTCGAGATTCGTGCTGATTCAAATTACAAATAAAAACATTGGACTTTGTGAGTATACGAGAACGCAAGGAAGTTGTGAAGTCTTTATTACGCTAGCGAAACAAATTAAGTGAAGGTGAAACCGGCGGTGCGGTAGGTGTTGTAGACCTTCTCGATCGAGTTGCAGTAGGCGGCGGTACGGATATCGAGTCCCAGGTTGTATTTGCGAGCCGTCTTGATGATGGCATCTCCAGAGCGGAGCATGGTGTACTCGAGTCCAGAGTGCACGATGTCCTGAAAACAAAGATTCAAAAATTGCCTAGACTACATAGGTTTACCTTCTCGGAAGCTCCAGCAATGCGAGCCTGGAATGCCTCGTTGGGGGCGACAGGGGCGGACTTTCCGATAGCGCGCTCCACCGAATCCTGAACGGACTCTGAAAAAAAAGAGTTTTACACGAAAAGATATAACAAATATGTGAATAACTCACGGAGGAGGTGCTTGTTGGACTCGCGCTCGTACTGGAAGGTGAGACGTCCGAACGAGACGTGGTTCAGGTTCTTGAGCCACTCGAAGAACGAGACAGTCACTCCACCAGAGTTGACGTACATGTCAGGGATGATAAGGCAGTCTCCACGGGCAAGAAGGATCTTGTCAGCAGCAGGAGTAACGGGTCCGTTGGCGGCCTCAGCGACGACCTTCGCCTGAATCTTGTGGGCGTTACCCTTGTGGATCGACTTCTCGCAAGCAGCGGGGACGAGGATGTCGCACTTCTCGTACATGAGCTCCTCAAAATTCTCGAAGTTCTTGGCTCCGGGGAAGTTCTTGATAGATCCGTTCTTGTCCTTCCAATCCTCAAGCTCTTTGGGGTGAATTCCGTCGGGGTTCGAGATTCCGCAATTGTACTCCTGCACTCCAATGCACTTGGCTCCGACGCGGTGGAGGTAGCGCATGGTGTGGAGACCGACGTTACCGAATCCCTGGATGATGAAGGTCTTTCCAGCAAGTCCGGTGGTGAGTCCGACCTGGAAATGGTGATCAATATAAATTCAAAGAAATATTTCTCACCTGCTTCATGTACTCGGCGTCGGCGCAGAACACCTCAAGTCCCTTCCAGACTCCTCGTCCGGTGGCGGAGACGCGTCCGTGAATTCCTCCGGCAACGATGGGCTTTCCAGTGATGCAAGCACCAGCGTCCTTCTCGAGGTGACCAATGGTCTGAGCGTAGGTGTCGGCCATCCAGGCCATCTCGCGCTCACCAGTTCCCATGTCAGGAGCGGGCACATCAATTCCAGGGCCGAGGAAGCCCTTCTTGGCGAACTCAATAGCCACGCGACGGGTGATCTTCTCGATCTCATACTCGGTATATTGCTTGGGATCGATCTTGACTCCTCCCTTGGCTCCTCCAAAGGGGACGTCGACGACGGAGCACTTGTAGGTCATGAGTGCGGACAGAGCCTTGACCTCATCCTCGCACACATCAAGAGAGTAACGGATTCCTCCCTTCGTGGGGGTGCGGTGCTCAGAGTGCTGCGCGCGCCAGGCCTCGATGATCTCGAACTCTCCGTTCTCACGGCGGATGGGGAAAGTGATGTAAAGGACCTATAAGAAAAAACGTACATTTAACATATTAAGTTATGTATTTTACCTTGTTCACGGGCTTGATAGACTTCAGGATTCCGCGAACGAGGTTCTTCTTCTGCGACTCGTTGAGAGAGTTGGACTTGAACTCCTCAATGAGCTTGGGCTCGATGGTCTTGGATCCCTTCTCAAAGAAGTAGTCGACCATCTAAAACAGTAATTATAATTGAGTTTACATTTGCAGTATACTTGGGCATGTGATTGAACGCACCTTGAAGAAGCTAGGATTGAGCTGCTCGTCCATGGGCTTCTGCTCATCGAGAACCTGGGCAGCAGGGTCGAGGGTGGCCGACGAGAAGGTGCGCACATGCAGCTGGGCAAGGCGGCCCGTAGACCTGCTCAAGTTGGACAGCATAATACCCTGCAATTAGTAACTTATTATATAATAAATATGATCTAATTGCTCCACTAGCAAAAACGAAAATCGTGTAATCTGATCAGACAACGGATTGCAACACAGAAACGACTCTGCCACTAGATAAACTTTCATCAGATAAGAGAGCGGTAAATGAAAAAGGAAATAGGACACTCAAAACATCACTGCAAGATATGAGATAGACATAGGTCATACGGGCACGGGTAAGAAGATTACAACAAAACCTCCACCTACTGCATGTCAACGATGTAATATGCACAAAACACCACGATGAAAACCCAAAAGGAAAAACCAAAAACCAAAAGACCTAACCGCAAAAATTTAGGATCAGAAATGGCTTATAAATGCAGTAAGTTGAACTATTTGCGAACTGTAACCGTACAAAATAAATACGAAACGCACAGACTAGGTGAGTTTTACGTGGGAAATGAGTTGATTTTCTCTTCTCTATTTGCACGCGACCTAGGAAGATGGGATGGGACCGCTTGGCAGTTTCGGCTAGCTAGCGAGTTGTGATAGGATAAGAGACGCGCGAGGTGTGTTGGGTGGGGGGATGGCTCCACGTGGGGCCGGCGACACGCGGGCCCGCCCCCTGCCAGAGGCAGCGCGCCCAGCCGGGAGAGCCCAGCCGGCGCGCCGGTGAGAGCAGTTGCGAGAAACGGAGGGTCGCGACCGACTAGCCCTTGTCTACGACAAACAGTCGAACGAGAGAGACGCACCCGTCGGAAAGAAACGAGTGGTGTGGCAGTCGCGCCACCCGCACCCCCGTTCAAGCTCAAAAACCAACGAGATATTGATCGTCGATACGTCGTTGCTCCAATGTCATCTATGAAAAACTGAAACGGCTACAAATGGAAAAAAATACGCAGATACTTTCGATACGCAGCGCCGGGTTGCAGTGCGTGATTGAATAGGACTAGATGTTTATGTACGTGCAGTAGGCGGGCGGAGAGCCGCTGCATGCATTGATCGGTTTAGAGAGGAGTGTCGGCGGCAGATTCAAAGAGCACAGTAGGAGAGAGGTATGCAGGGAGCGAGGAGGACGACTGACCGGTTCGCAGAAGGCAACGAGACTAGAATGCCACTCTCTTTCTATCTGAAACGTCATTTCGAATCGACCCAGACTTGGTCTTTGCACTATACTATGGAAAGAGTATGCCAAATGAAGTAGATAATCTATGCTAATCCTTTATCCTGAGCGTTCGACATAATTGACCGTCATAAGTCACTGTCTTCTTTTCTGTAAATAATATTCACTCTTCTCTTGTTCTGATTTTTTAGATTCGAAGCAATATCACAACCGATAAAGAACAGTTTTGTACCATAACGTTACCATCACATCTGCTTGCGTGACATTCGTAAAAAAACATGTGCGATAGCGATCCAGGTCAGGTCGCGGAGTGAGTATTTCGTGGAAAACCCTCTTCGCACAGGTTCAAACTATACTTTTAGTTGTTTTCATTTCAGCGAAATGGAGGATGGCAATTCGAGCGATGCACGTCTCCTTGCTCTACACTTGGAACAGAAACACACCACTGTATGTTCTCTTATCAGTCAAGAAAACGAAACACGGCAGAATCCCCAAGGCAAGGCGACGTGGTTTCGGGAACAAACATCACATACCTATCGCCATTGTTCCGTTATCACTACTGTCTCTAGATAATATTTGAAAATCAGAATCGATGGGATCTAATAAACTACCAATCTGCCCACGTTCCAGCTTTATTCGACCATCAGTTGACATTGACCCGTGTACGTGCCGTCTCTCACTATGAGTAAACACAACGACGCGCCCAAGCCACAGTCAGGCGAGTTTCTTTATCTTCATTGATTAGAACTGCCACCGCAGCATCGGCCTTTTAGTTTTAGTTTCGAGAGCAACTGAATAATATCCTAGCATGACGCGAAGAAGCGCGTGCATTGCTGGGGCTGACGCATTCTCATTTATAACCCTTTCTTTTCGAATAATTTGATCGCACATGATCGCCAACTCGCTCTCCTCCCATACTCACGCAAAACGGAGAGCGAGAGAGAACGATACATAACGAGAGAGAAAGAGAGAGAGAGAGAGAGAGAGAGAGAGAGAGAGAGAGAAGGGGGGGGGTGGAGAGAAAGTGGAGAAAAACGCACGAGCAGTGCAGTTCAAACTCTCAAAAACCTCGCTCTCTCACTCGTGGCTAGTCGTTTTCCTCGGTTTCACCGAGTTACACTTTTGTTAGCGGCAGATCTCGACTGTGACAGGGAGGGGTCAGTTATGCAAAGACAGAAGACCACAGCAGACCGAAAGACGAGAGATAAAAGAAGAGATCGTCCATTGCATCATATGAACGGCGCTAGAATCGGAGAAATACGAAAACAGGCCATGACAATAATCATCTGCTGCCCTCTAAAACACAGAGCGCCACTTGCCTTGCACTATAAGTACACTCTCCAACATTTATTTGTGAACATGAAAATATCGGTATAGGGACCAAATAAGTCTAGTACTTTACACACCTACAGGCAAAATAAAATACAAATTTTTCACGCCCCTCTGTTTCATCCTCTTGCAAAGAGACTCCACATAGTCCTTCTACTTTCAATCGGGTTCGGAGCATGAGGTACGGAGGTACGTTTAGTAGTTTCATGAGGTACGGAATATTGATTTAACTATTGTCACATGTAACAACGACATTCAGAACAAATTCGGCTCTGACTATCACTTGCATGGTCAATAGCACGGCTATCGGCTATCGCACTACAGGGATGAAAACGTGACAATGTCTATGTCTAGCATCATCAGTGAGCAGTGACACACAACTTCCATAAACATCATTCACGTGAGAACGTGAGGCGTACTAGGCGACGGGATGGGGAAAAGGGACGTTGTCTGTCCTCGTGAATCAATTGTGTGGCTCCCCAGTCTGATTCATTACACCCCTCTTTTTATCCACGAGGTCAAAACGGATCCGATTACTTTTGGCAGAGTTTTTGAGTCAGCTTCTGAATTGTTACACTCGTTTACTTCTAAATGAAACATATTTTCGTCGTGATTCTAGAGAACATATCAAAAACTAGTTACGAAAGCATAGCATAGGAAGAAGCGCGACTGGGCATGGACGACACTGTGATCGGATTGAAGGAGACAGAGGTAGAGGAGGCGTCTGGGCCTACGTGCCAAGCAGAACGACCGAGCCAGCATATTGTTGTCGACTACGGAGTGAGCGACGGGGAATTACAGATGCATGTGATATATGGGCTGATTCAGGGTTCTCTGGTGTGGCCTCACTACGTGCAGAACCTTCTGTTCTCGAGTACATTCTGGGGCGCTCTCACCACTGTCCTCCCATCAATGTTCTTCATACAGGTGTCACTCTTTGGAAACATTTTATTTCGCACGCAACAGTTCACAGTCACATAATCTGCGTTCTAGCGACTGCGGAAAGGAAAGCGGTTTTATAATCCACCACGTGGAAAGTCATGGAAACACAAGACTTAAAACAAACAAATCGATTTTATTCAATACTTGTAATATAAACAATGCATTATTCCTAAACTAGCATTAGTAGGGAGTGGAAACAAAGTTGAGAGTGGAAATGTTTAGTAACAATTGTAAATGGAAAAAAAAGTTTTACATTTTCACGTAGTCCGCGCTTCGCGCGAACATTTCTTTTTAGTCTTTCAGAAACCCATAATATCGCTTTCAGAAACCCATAGTATCGCTTTAACTGTCTTAATGTTTCATCACCATTCTCACTTTGTAAACACTTGTCGTAGAGGTGTGAAATAATAATTTTGATAGGCGTTACACGCCTTCTTTTATACAAGGGAGAGCGCACTTTGGTACTTTGGCGTGGTTGCAAGAGAGAAAGAGGGAGTGAGTGCACATCTGAACAGTCGAAAATATACTTCATTTCTCTCGCCTTCCGTATGATAGCCAAGAAAGAGGAATATTCATTTGTCATTTTCTTTTCACTCGGTAGTGCGCGGCTGCGCCGCTTATCAGAACATGCTGGAGATGGAATGGATGAAGTGGAGTTGAAATATTTGTTTTAGTAGAAAAGTTTTTGAAAACACATGTTCTCATTTTTGTACTGCTCCCCGCTTTTTTTCAAATATGTGGGCTGTGGGAGATTTTTTTTCGCTTTAACAAAAAAATGAAGGAGCGGAAACAAACTTGTACTTGTGAAAATTCATATTACACGGGCAAAAACAATTTGGGAGCAGCGGGGTTCGAACCCAGGTCACTCACTTGCCACGCCCTTATCATAGCCACTACTCTACCAGGAACCAGGACGACGTTTCCTTGAGCTCAAAACCCAATCACTATCTCCCTGACTCATAACCAAGACCGGCAAAAAGGGAGAAGCGGGGTTCGAACCCCGGTCTCACTTGTCACGCCCGCACCGTAGCCACTACACTACCATGCAGACGTTTACATGTGCTCAAAACCCATTCACTATCCTTCTGACAGTGTGTCAGAGTGAACAAAACGTTCTGGCCGGGGCGGGATTCGAAACAGGGACCTCAGGCTTAACAGGCGGACGCTCTACCGCCTGAGCCAGAATGGCTACGCCGTGGCTCTCTTAAAGCTCGAACTCGTCTCCGCCGGCTCGGTCGCATGCAGTTAGAGAGTGTCGACACGCGCAGCAATACGTTTCACTTGCAATCGATCGACAATCAATATCGTAGAGCTCTAACATGTATGAATACTATCCCACATGTTTCCTCCATTATAGCATCGGTTCCGAAAGCGCACACTCTATTCTTCTCTATTGACACTCTATTCTCTCCTATTCACACGCTATCGCCGGGCCGCGCTGGCCTCATCGCTCTCTCACCTAAACCAAACACATGGCCACTTAGTGTAGTGGTCTAAGGCGCGGTTGCGCGGATTCGATGCTCGCAGGTTCGAATCCCGGTACGGGCAGAGGGTTTTGCTTACATCTTGGCATCGTCTTCTGCCCCCCAGAGTACCAAGACATTGCCAAACTCGGCAAATTATGCAAATGAAGCTTAAGTGGCGTGACGGAGAAAATTCCCTTGCTGTACACTATAGGATGGGAGACTAGCCTGGGAGAGGGAGTGGATACAAAGGGGAAGTGAAAAGTGATTTCATTTTGGTGGAGAAATTTTGAAAAAAAGTTTTCAACTTTTTTTTACCTCAAGGGGGGGCTGCCGCCCCCCCTTGGACCCCCCCGCCGAGGGGGGCTCCGCCCCCCCTCGACCCCCCCCCCTACAATTATTGATTCAGACTGCTATGCATTCAATACGCAAACGTGCGGTCTCGCAAATTGAAGAAGTGGGAGTGGACAAGTAAGAGGGACACGCTGCCCCCGCTGTGTCGTAGGTTGTAGGTTGATGGAACGATCTGTCAAGCAATGTGTCCACTTAATCAACGTTGTGCAGGTCGAGGAAGAACAAAAAACCAAACAGTAAACATGATCAATTAATCTACAATCATTCCAACTCCATCCTTTGTAAATACTCCATCTACCAAAACCGTAACTCACAAACCACCACCATAACTCATATCACAACAACATGTTTGCTAAAGAGTCTTTTATTAGTTTAAACAAACTACAACACAATGTGTACATGTTTTTTTTAATGTTACAACCACACATCCAAAACTCCAATCTATGCATAGGTACAAAATCTGAAAATAAACGTCTACCTTTATGTCGAGAGCGCGTCCGTCTTGAGCTTCTTCGTCTTGTAGTCCAGCGACGACGAGCCCGACACCAGCAAGAGGGAGAACGTCGGCAGCAGAACCCTGAACAACAAGTTAGACGTTCACTCACAAAAACAATAGAATAAAAAATAAAGAACACACCTTGTACTTGGTGACGATGGAGCAACAGAGCCGCAGCAGTCCGGCAGCCCATCCTCGTAGGCGCGAGTCTGCAACAATTGGTATTACAAGACAAAACACAACAAAAAAAACCCAAAAACAAGCACACCTTGAACACTCCGGCGTCGAGGACGAGGGAGAAGCGGCCGACAAAGGAGGAGCGGCTCTGAAACAAATAGTTTTGCACATAACACAACAAAGTACAACGATCACAAACAAACTACACAAAAATAACACGGTCCAATGTCATCAGACATCGTGAAAACATAATAAAAATGAAAACCACACCTTCACAGCCTCGGAGACACAACAGCGAAACGGCGTGTCCTTGATGGTTGGCCCTGAAACAAACAATATTAAACATCTTGAACACGTTGTGATTTGCTTACAAAACAACAATAAAAAATAATAACGAACACATCCTGAACTTGGTGAAGACGGGGAAGATGACGACGGGGCAGCAGACCGACAGCAAGTCCTCGCGAGCACGAATCTGCAACAATTCGTATTACAACACACAACAACTCAAGTACAACTCGTTCGAACTTATCATTCATCGTAAAAAAAATTGTAAAAACAATAACAAGCACACCTCGCACAGGCCAGCAGCGGCTCTGAAACAAACTGTATTATAAATAGTACAACAAAGAACATTGATCACAAACATACTACGCAAGAATAACACGGTCCAATGTGATCACACATCGTGAAACGTAAATAAATAAAATCACACACCTTCACAGGCTCGGCGATGGAGCAGCGGACCGGCTTGTCCTTGGTGGTTGACCCTGAAACAGATAATATTGAACATGTAGAACACGTTGCAACCACATGAAACAACATTAAATATACAGTAACAACAAAAACAACGGAACTCAAAAACATACGAAAATGCAACGCGAGCGAAAACGCGACAAAACGAGCATGGCAAGCGGAACAAACGCATACAGCACGTCAAATAAGTATCGACAAAAATTATAAAACACATTACACCACAAATTACATAATAAAAACATCGCAAAACAAAGAAATAAACAAAAACACGCACGCACAGCTGTTTGAATTGTCATCATCACTGTGCTACACCATACACCGCACAACGAAACACGATGTTTTTGCGAAACGCGTTTCAAGCGATTATTTTGATATTAAACGCATATCAAAGTGACAAAACGCGATTAGAACAAAAGAATATAATAAAAAGAAAATATTGAAACAAACAAAACATGTCCACGACGCATACCCGCTTCATTAAAGCCGATTGCACGCACCAACCCATTAAAACCCGTGCATTTGATATGTTTAATCACTATTAATCAATCGATATCAATGCAATTACTATTCAATACATTAGCCCAATCACTCCCCAACACTTTGCACACATTGTCCTCTTCATCCTCGTTGCGCAATCATCGATATCATGCGCCATCACCCATTCACACACACGTGCGCTATCGCAGGCCACGCCCCCTCGCTGCATCCTCATTGCTCTCTCGCGCTCTGCTCGCACAAGCCCAAGTGGTGTAGTGGTCTAAGGCGCACGGGCGCGCCTACACTCGCCACACCCACGGGTTCGATTCCCGGCGCGGGCAAAGGATTTTGCTGACATCTCGGCATCATCACGAGTCTACCAGCCATTACAAAAGTCACAAATATATGCAAATGAAGCTTATAGTGGCGTCACAGAGAAATTTCCCTTGCTATATACTATAGGTAGGTGACTAGCATCAGCGAACGGCTTTCTGAGGCAGGACGTGGGCGTTTTTGTGGTGGTCGCTTGGGCGAGTGCCGCGCCGGCTGCGCTGCGCGCAACCATCATGCGTCGCGCGTGCGCGTCCCTCTCTCTCACGCGCACTCCCCCCCCCCCCTCTCGCAGTCTACCTACCGCGACTCGCCTCTCCTCGTCAGTCGCGCTCGCGCCCTCGCGCCCGCCCTCTAACGCCCACTTTCACCTCTCGTAGTTCCCTCTCACCTGCACTGGAGCCCCTCGTAGTCGTCGCCTCGCACGCTTTCGCCTCTCGTAGTTAGGATTTTTTCTGAAAATATACGATTCTCGACAAAGTTTATTAACGACTTTTGCGTTTTTCGAGCATCGACGAACTTAGTAGGCAAATGGAGCATGCTTCTGAGGGGGCGGCGCTCGTACTACCGTATGCTCGCCGCTGCGCGACTCGCTCGGGGAGCGACGGGAGAGACGCGCGTGCTCGCCGCTGCGCGGCTCGCTCAGCGTACTGTAGCTACCGCAGTATGCCTGTAGCGACAGTCGCGCAGTTGGCGTCGCGCGCGCACTTTCGCCTCTCGTAGTTGGGTTTTTTGCGCAAAAATTGCGATTCCCGACGCTTTCTCTCGGCAACTTTTGTGTTTTACGACGTTCAAATAAAGTAAATACGCTTCTCGGCGACTCTTCGGACCGCCACCATCTCATGGTCATTCGAAATTGCGTGCAAGAGCGGTGGGGTGTGACAGATAGCACGTTTGCATTGCAATTTGTTTTCACAAACTCGAATACGGTCTGAGTTGAGTTGTTTTGTTGTGTCTGTACTGCATCATCCCGGGAGAACAGCACGTTCGCATCCAATGACATTAGCTGCAGCAAATAAATACTTAAAAAAAAAACACGAAGGACGTGTTCCTATCAATACAAAATGGATGTATGCTTGCATCCAATCCAATCAAGCAAGCTTCTCGAAAAGCGGCAGTGGAAACTCTTGTTTTCGACTCGTAGAACCAGTCGCAGCGCCGGGATTTATCAGTCATAGCGACAAATGTGCGCCGGGTTCACGGACAGCAATCAAATGCATATCCTACAACCTTGTTGGATAGTTTGACTCTCGTTATGAAAGCGTGCGATACCAGTTCAATTTGAAAAAAAAACATGTTCTGTTGAAACTTATCGGCAAAATGTATGCTTTCAAAACGTTTTGTTGACTTCCAAACTATGTTTAGAAGTTAACAAAAATTTGCCCATGAGCGGAATCGAACCAACGATCGTGGGATTGTCAGCCGAACGCGCTACCAGCTGAGCTAAGAGTGCGCTGAGATTGCGAGCGGTTAATTCCGTAACGTCTTAAACCTTGCAGAGTGGCCTCATGAGTGCAATGCGCATTTCGTCAATTCGTCTCTCCGCACCTATCCACTATCCATTTTACCATGCTGGCATGGGCGTTGTGGTGTAGTGGATAATGCGACTGCCTCATGATCGTGCCTCCCGAGTTCGAATCCGGCGCAGTGTTTTCACATGTTTTGCCAACACACGCATTGTCATAGTTTTGCTATCACAATGGAACATGCGACATCCTCTATACCGACCGATATTCAAACTACCGTACCCGGGTTTGTCGTACCGGATATAAAGAAAACAGAAGCGACTGCTATTCGAACGTGCTTCACTGTTCTATTTTTTTTAAAATTATTGTGTATGTTTTATGACGGCGGTCAAAGTACCGTATACCTAATTAGAAGTACGAGCATGTGAAATTTCCAGTAAGCCAGTCTTTGATTGGATTTCTCTCGCTTACCGTACCCGAAATTCAAACTGCAGTACCATCAGAAAAAACAGAAAGAACGATTTAAAACACTTATTTTGTTGTGTTTGAAACGTATTGGCAAAACTTATGTTTTCAATGTAATCCAAACAATGTTTCAAAGTCAACAAAACAATCTGCCCCTGAGCGGAATCGATCCAACGATCGTGAGATTGTCAGCCGAAAGCGCTACCAGCTGAGCTATGAGAGCGCTGAGATCGGGAGCGGTTAATTCCGTGACGTCTCAAACCTTGCAGAGTGGTCTCATGAGTGCAATGCGCATCTCCGCGATCATCTCTCCGCACCTATCTACTATCCATTTTACCATGCTCGCATGGGCGTTGTGGTGTAGTGGAAAGCGTGTCTGCCTCATGATCGTGCCTCCCGAGTTCGAATCCGGCGCAGTGATTTTCGCATGTTTTGCCAAAACACGCATTGTCATATTTTGCTATCACACTGGAAAATGCGACATCCTCTATACCGACCGATATTCAAACTACCGTACCCGGGTTTGTCGTGCCGGATATAGAAAAAACATCAACGTGAAGAAATGAAAAACAAAAGCAACCGCGCTCCCATAGTGTTTCGTCGTACACACCACGGTGTCGCACGGTGATGCACGGATGACGTGCAGTAAGTCAGCTGTGCCTGCGTGGTTTTTGTTTGTTGGTTCATTTTGTTTTGTTTTCACAATATGATTCGTGTAGTAAAGTGTTTGATATCATTTGTCATTACTATCTTCACGTGCTATATGTGTTTGTTTCGCTTGCCGCACTCGTTTCGTATTGTTTTCGTTCATGTTGTATTTTCTATTATCTTTGAATTTCCTTGTTGTTGTTTTGTAATGTATGCTCGTTTATTAGTCCGCAACGTGTTCTACATTTATGATATTATTTGTTGCAGGGCGCAGCGCCACCAGCCACCTCACAGCCCGTTCCAGGTGGGTATTGATCACCACTTTTCATGTATTGTTAAAATATGTTTCACCTTTTTTAGGGGTTTGTATATGAAAGTGTATTTCTTTCAGGTGTTAGATGCCAAGACCGGCCTGGTCAAGAACTACGGAGTGTGATACAACGAGGAGGAGCGAGCCGAGTCGGAGGAGGAGCGAGCCGATCCGGAGTAGGAGCGAGCCGAGCGGCAGAAGCGAGCCGGGAGGAGCAGTGCTGAGCTGCGAGGTGGGGAGGACTCTCTCTCTCTCTCCCTCTCTCTCTCTCTCTCTCTCTCTCTCTCTCTCTCTCTCTTTCTTTCTCTTTCTCTTTCTCTCTCTCTTTTTTACTCGATCGATATCGGGGGTGGGAGTGTTTGGGAGATGGTTTTCGTTGGCGAGGGCCATCCCCAATCACTCTTTCCTCTAAATCGTTCGATTAGCACGCTTCCTACCTCTCTTCCCGTTCTCTCTCTCACTCTCTCTCACTCTCTCTCTCTCTCTCTCTCTCTCTCCATCTTTCCCTCTTTATGTCTATTATTTCAGCAGTGATTATTAATTGATTGAGTATGTATTCGTTGTTGTATTGTTCAATGTCAATAAACCCACGCTGGCATGGGCGTTGTGGTGTAGTGGATAGCGTGTCTGCCTCATGATCGTGCCTCCCGAGTTCGAATCCGGCGCAGTGTTTTTCACATGTTTTACACGTGATGTCATACTTTTGCTATCACACTGTAAAATGCGACATCCTCTATACCGACCGTATCCAATATTCAAACTACCGTACCCGGGTTTGTCGTACCGGTTATCGAAAAAAATCATAAGCGAGTGACATTCGAAAGTGTTTCAATGTTTTTTTTCCAATTTACTTTGTGTCTGTTTTTATGACGGCGGTCAAAGTACCGTATGCCTAATTTGGACCGAGCTGCAGTGCGAAAATTAGGAGTACTGTACATACAGTATCCTACAGTAAGTGCAGCACCTTGAAACTCGCGCACGCACAGCTAACAAGTGGACGTATGCACGCCATCACTATTTAATAGATATTCGATCGATGTCCCCCCAACAGGGAGAGAGAGAGAGAGAGAGAGAGAGAGAGAGAGAGAGAAGACTCCTGCACTCCTCTCCTCCTCCTTCCTCCCCCTCCTACCCCACTCCCTCCAAATTTTCCGCCAAAACATTTGGTATTGGTTTTACGACGGCGTTCAAAGTACCGTATACCTAATACGGACCAAGCTGCAGTACAGAAATTAGGAATACTGTCCATACAGTATTCCTAAGTGAGCGCAGTACACTCGCGCGTGCAGCTAACAACTGGATGTGCGATAGATATTCAATCGATAATCGATCGATGTTCACACACACACACACACACACACACACAGAGAGAGAGAGAGAGAGAGAGAGAGAGAGAGAGAGAGAGAGAGAGAGAGAGAGAAGACTCTTGCACTCCTCTTCTTCTTCTTCTCTCTCTCCCTCTCTCTCTTTCTCTCTCTCTCTCTCTCCATCTCTCTATCATCCCTCCAACTTTTCCATTACTATTTTTCCACAAATCAACTCAAACAATCCACTTCCAACTTCCAACACTTCCAACACTTCAAACAACAAACAAACAAACAAACAAACACTTCAAACTTCAAACTATTTAACTGAACTCAAAACAATCAGGTACGAATACTTTATCCTTACAGAACACAATCAATCTTTTTTTTAATCTTGTTGATGTAGCAGTCCTGATGGTCTTGAGACTGGTAGACACAGAGCGTGGTAGATTCTTCACGTGGTAGAGTCCAGTCCATTGGAGACGGCGCACATAAATGATTTGATTATTGAGGTTTAAGAAAGAGAGATTAGGGAATCAGACAGAGTGAAAACGCACCTCATAACGCCGTCATATGAGCCAGCCGGGCACTGAAAACGGATACTGGAACGCGTTATAGGCTGAAATGAATAGAAGTGAACTACGGAATTTAGGATTACGGTACGTCCTAATCGATAATCGATCAATGGAAAGGGGCAAAGGTGAGTGAATATGCAACGATTCAGGGGAAAGAGAGAAAGAGGACGACCCTCGCCAAACGAGGGCCGTCTCCCAATCTCTCCCACCCCCGATATCGTTCAAATCTACAGTCGGTACGAAACTACTGTAATCTACAGTAACCCCGACCCACATCTCTTTCCTGCTGCTCCCCGGAGAGGATGGCGAAGTCGGCGGCCAGCTGACAGATCGGTAGATGCAGGTGTGGTCGGCTGGAACGGTAACGTCATTATCAATCGATATTCTGTTGAAAATCAATCGATACTCAACAGAAAGGGAGAGAGAGAGGGAGAGAGAGAGGGGGGAGCGAGAGAGAGAGAGAGAGAGAGAGAGAGAGAGAGAGAGAGAGAGAGATCCTCACCTCTCTGTTCTGCAATGCCTCTCCTCCACGGCGGCAGGTGCAGGCGGCCATCCAACGGCCGCGGCAAGTGCGGCGGGGGCAACAGCTCCCGGACGGCGGCAGCAGGGGCGGCGGGTCCGGGGCGGGAGCAGCAGCACACGGCCCGGTAGCAGGGGCAGGGGCAGCCGGACGGCGGCGGCAGGGTCGGCGGGTCCGGGGCGGGAGCAGCAGCACACGGCCCGGCAGCAGGGGCAGGGGCAGCCGGACGGCGGCGGCAGGGTCGGCGGGTCCGGGGCGGGAGCAGTTTCAGCCCGGCCCGGCAGCAGGGGCAGGGGCAGCCGGACGGCGGCAGCAGGGGCGGCGGGTCCGGGGCGGGAGCAGCAGCACACGGCCCGGTAGCAGGGCAGGGGCAGCCGGACGGCGGCAGCAGGGGCGGCGGGTCCGGAGCGGGAGCAGCTTCAGCCCGGCCCGGCAGCAGGGGCAGGGGCAGCCGGACGGCGGCGGCAGGGGCGGCGGGTCCGGGGTCGGCGGGTCCGGGGCGGCGGGTCCGGGGCGGCGGGTCCGGTACTACAGTAAGCTACGGTAACTACAGTATCCCCTCCCCCCTCCCCACCTGCGGCTCCGGCGGCGGGCGGCGGGTCCGGGTGCGGCGGCGGCGGGTCCGGGGCGGGGGGGGGGGCGGGTCCGGGGCGGGGCGGCGGCTCCGGGTCGGGGAGGGGAGGGGGAGGGGGGAGGGGAGTAGCTGGCGACCGCCCAGCACGGCCGCCGCAGCATCAACTGACCACTCACCCCCCGTCATTTCTTACCTCACCTTTCGCCACGCCCACTTCATTATGCGCGCATGCAAATGAAGCGCAGCCGCCGCGCGCGCAGACTGTGCAAGCTAATTCTCCTAATTTATTCCTTGCGCAGAAAATCGCCTTCCCACTCTCAAGATGTCTATGACTAGCATTAACGCGACCAACGAGGGAAAAAGCGAATGCTTCTGAGGGCGCGGCGCTTGTACTACGGTATGCTCGCGCTGCGCGCTTCGCTCGGGGAGCGGCGGGAGGGGTGCGTGCTCGCCGCTGCGCGGCTCGCTCAGCGTACTGTAGTTACAGTATGCCTGTAGCTACAGTATGCCGAGAGAGCTGCGCGGCACGCCTCCCTCCCGCCGCTCCCGCTCCTCCTTGGCCGTCGCTTCGCTCCGGCGCTCCGCTGGGTGCTCCGTGGTCGTCGCTCCACTCCTCCCTGGCCGTCGCTCCGCTCCGCCCGCTCCGCCCGCTCCGCCCGCTCCTCCCGCTCGCTCCGGCGGCGGCGGCTCAACCCAGGCAACCACCCAGGATGGCCGCCGCCGTGTCGACTGACCACCACCCCGTCGTCATTTCTTACGTCGACTCACGCCACGCCCACTTTGTCTGTCGCATACGGCCGCCCTGTCTGGCGCATACGCTGGCCGTCGGGCGCCAGCGTCTACGGCCGAACGGTGCACGCTAAGCGCGCTAATTTATGGAGATGAAAAATAATGAGATGGAAATGAGATTTGGGCGGAAAAAATCGCCCTCCTATTCTCAAGAAATCTATGACTAGCATCAGCGAACGGCTTTCTGAGGCAGGACGTGGGCGTTTTTGTGGTGGTCGCTTGGGCGAGTGCCGCGCCGGCTGCGCTGCGCGCAACCATCATGCGTCGCGCGTGCGCGTCCCTCTCTCTCACGCGCACTCCCCCCCCCCTCTCGCAGTCTACCTACCGCGACTCGCCTCTCCTCGTCAGTCGCGCTCGCGCCCTCGCGCCCGCCCTCTAACGCCCACTTTCACCTCTCGTAGTTCCCTCTCACCTGCACTGGAGCCCCTCGTAGTCGTCGCCTCGCACGCTTTCGCCTCTCGTAGTTAGGATTTTTTCTGAAAATATACGATTCTCGACAAAGTTTATTAACGACTTTTGCGTTTTTCGAGCATCGACGAACTTAGTAGGCAAATGGAGCATGCTTCTGAGGGGGCGGCGCTCGTACTACCGTATGCTCGCCGCTGCGCGACTCGCTCGGGGAGCGACGGGAGAGACGCGCGTGCTCGCCGCTGCGCGGCTCGCTCAGCGTACTGTAGCTACCGCAGTATGCCTGTAGCGACAGTCGCGCAGTTGGCGTCGCGCGCGCACTTTCGCCTCTCGTAGTTGGGTTTTTTGCGCAAAAATTGCGATTCCCGACGCTTTCTCTCGGCAACTTTTGTGTTTTACGACGTTCAAATAAAGTAAATACGCTTCTCGGCGACTCTTCGGACCGCCACCATCTCATGGTCATTCGAAATTGCGTGCAAGAGCGGTGGGGTGTGACAGATAGCACGTTTGCATTGCAATTTGTTTTCACAAACTCGAATACGGTCTGAGTTGAGTTGTTTTGTTGTGTCTGTACTGCATCATCCCGGGAGAACAGCACGTTCGCATCCAATGACATTAGCTGCAGCAAATAAATACTTAAAAAAAAAACACGAAGGACGTGTTCCTATCAATACAAAATGGATGTATGCTTGCATCCAATCCAATCAAGCAAGCTTCTCGAAAAGCGGCAGTGGAAACTCTTGTTTTCGACTCGTAGAACCAGTCGCAGCGCCGGGATTTATCAGTCATAGCGACAAATGTGCGCCGGGTTCACGGACAGCAATCAAATGCATATCCTACAACCTTGTTGGATAGTTTGACTCTCGTTATGAAAGCGTGCGATACCAGTTCAATTTGAAAAAAAAACATGTTCTGTTGAAACTTATCGGCAAAATGTATGCTTTCAAAACGTTTTGTTGACTTCCAAACTATGTTTAGAAGTTAACAAAAATTTGCCCATGAGCGGAATCGAACCAACGATCGTGGGATTGTCAGCCGAACGCGCTACCAGCTGAGCTAAGAGTGCGCTGAGATTGCGAGCGGTTAATTCCGTAACGTCTTAAACCTTGCAGAGTGGCCTCATGAGTGCAATGCGCATTTCGTCAATTCGTCTCTCCGCACCTATCCACTATCCATTTTACCATGCTGGCATGGGCGTTGTGGTGTAGTGGATAATGCGACTGCCTCATGATCGTGCCTCCCGAGTTCGAATCCGGCGCAGTGTTTTCACATGTTTTGCCAACACACGCATTGTCATAGTTTTGCTATCACAATGGAACATGCGACATCCTCTATACCGACCGATATTCAAACTACCGTACCCGGGTTTGTCGTACCGGATATAAAGAAAACAGAAGCGACTGCTATTCGAACGTGCTTCACTGTTCTATTTTTTTTTAAATTATTGTGTATGTTTTATGACGGCGGTCAAAGTACCGTATACCTAATTAGAAGTACGAGCATGTGAAATTTCCAGTAAGCCAGTCTTTGATTGGATTTCTCTCGCTTACCGTACCCGAAATTCAAACTGCAGTACCATCAGAAAAAACAGAAAGAACGATTTAAAACACTTATTTTGTTGTGTTTGAAACGTATTGGCAAAACTTATGTTTTCAATGTAATCCAAACAATGTTTCAAAGTCAACAAAACAATCTGCCCCTGAGCGGAATCGATCCAACGATCGTGAGATTGTCAGCCGAAAGCGCTACCAGCTGAGCTATGAGAGCGCTGAGATCGGGAGCGGTTAATTCCGTGACGTCTCAAACCTTGCAGAGTGGTCTCATGAGTGCAATGCGCATCTCCGCGATCATCTCTCCGCACCTATCTACTATCCATTTTACCATGCTCGCATGGGCGTTGTGGTGTAGTGGAAAGCGTGTCTGCCTCATGATCGTGCCTCCCGAGTTCGAATCCGGCGCAGTGATTTTCGCATGTTTTGCCAAAACACGCATTGTCATATTTTGCTATCACACTGGAAAATGCGACATCCTCTATACCGACCGATATTCAAACTACCGTACCCGGGTTTGTCGTGCCGGATATAGAAAAAACATCAACGTGAAGAAATGAAAAACAAAAGCAACCGCGCTCCCATAGTGTTTCGTCGTACACACCACGGTGTCGCACGGTGATGCACGGATGACGTGCAGTAAGTCAGCTGTGCCTGCGTGGTTTTTGTTTGTTGGTTCATTTTGTTTTGTTTTCACAATATGATTCGTGTAGTAAAGTGTTTGATATCATTTGTCATTACTATCTTCACGTGCTATATGTGTTTGTTTCGCTTGCCGCACTCGTTTCGTATTGTTTTCGTTCATGTTGTATTTTCTATTATCTTTGAATTTCCTTGTTGTTGTTTTGTAATGTATGCTCGTTTATTAGTCCGCAACGTGTTCTACATTTATGATATTATTTGTTGCAGGGCGCAGCGCCACCAGCCACCTCACAGCCCGTTCCAGGTGGGTATTGATCACCACTTTTCATGTATTGTTAAAATATGTTTCACCTTTTTTAGGGGTTTGTATATGAAAGTGTATTTCTTTCAGGTGTTAGATGCCAAGACCGGCCTGGTCAAGAACTACGGAGTGTGATACAACGAGGAGGAGCGAGCCGAGTCGGAGGAGGAGCGAGCCGATCCGGAGTAGGAGCGAGCCGAGCGGCAGAAGCGAGCCGGGAGGAGCAGTGCTGAGCTGCGAGGTGGGGAGGACTCTCTCTCTCTCTCCCTCTCTCTCTCTCTCTCTCTCTCTCTCTCTCTCTCTCTCTTTCTTTCTCTTTCTCTTTCTCTCTCTCTTTTTTACTCGATCGATATCGGGGGTGGGAGTGTTTGGGAGATGGTTTTCGTTGGCGAGGGCCATCCCCAATCACTCTTTCCTCTAAATCGTTCGATTAGCACGCTTCCTACCTCTCTTCCCGTTCTCTCTCTCACTCTCTCTCACTCTCTCTCTCTCTCTCTCTCTCTCTCCATCTTTCCCTCTTTATGTCTATTATTTCAGCAGTGATTATTAATTGATTGAGTATGTATTCGTTGTTGTATTGTTCAATGTCAATAAACCCACGCTGGCATGGGCGTTGTGGTGTAGTGGATAGCGTGTCTGCCTCATGATCGTGCCTCCCGAGTTCGAATCCGGCGCAGTGTTTTTCACATGTTTTACACGTGATGTCATACTTTTGCTATCACACTGTAAAATGCGACATCCTCTATACCGACCGTATCCAATATTCAAACTACCGTACCCGGGTTTGTCGTACCGGTTATCGAAAAAAATCATAAGCGAGTGACATTCGAAAGTGTTTCAATGTTTTTTTTCCAATTTACTTTGTGTCTGTTTTTATGACGGCGGTCAAAGTACCGTATGCCTAATTTGGACCGAGCTGCAGTGCGAAAATTAGGAGTACTGTACATACAGTATCCTACAGTAAGTGCAGCACCTTGAAACTCGCGCACGCACAGCTAACAAGTGGACGTATGCACGCCATCACTATTTAATAGATATTCGATCGATGTCCCCCCAACAGGGAGAGAGAGAGAGAGAGAGAGAGAGAGAGAGAGAAGACTCCTGCACTCCTCTCCTCCTCCTTCCTCCCCCTCCTACCCCACTCCCTCCAAATTTTCCGCCAAAACATTTGGTATTGGTTTTACGACGGCGTTCAAAGTACCGTATACCTAATACGGACCAAGCTGCAGTACAGAAATTAGGAATACTGTCCATACAGTATTCCTAAGTGAGCGCAGTACACTCGCGCGTGCAGCTAACAACTGGATGTGCGATAGATATTCAATCGATAATCGATCGATGTTCACACACACACACACACACACACACACAGAGAGAGAGAGAGAGAGAGAGAGAGAGAGAGAGAGAGAGAGAGAGAGAGAGAAGACTCTTGCACTCCTCTTCTTCTTCTTCTCTCTCTCCCTCTCTCTCTTTCTCTCTCTCTCTCTCTCCATCTCTCTATCATCCCTCCAACTTTTCCATTACTATTTTTCCACAAATCAACTCAAACAATCCACTTCCAACTTCCAACACTTCCAACACTTCAAACAACAAACAAACAAACAAACAAACACTTCAAACTTCAAACTATTTAACTGAACTCAAAACAATCAGGTACGAATACTTTATCCTTACAGAACACAATCAATCTTTTTTTTAATCTTGTTGATGTAGCAGTCCTGATGGTCTTGAGACTGGTAGACACAGAGCGTGGTAGATTCTTCACGTGGTAGAGTCCAGTCCATTGGAGACGGCGCACATAAATGATTTGATTATTGAGGTTTAAGAAAGAGAGATTAGGGAATCAGACAGAGTGAAAACGCACCTCATAACGCCGTCATATGAGCCAGCCGGGCACTGAAAACGGATACTGGAACGCGTTATAGGCTGAAATGAATAGAAGTGAACTACGGAATTTAGGATTACGGTACGTCCTAATCGATAATCGATCAATGGAAAGGGGCAAAGGTGAGTGAATATGCAACGATTCAGGGGAAAGAGAGAAAGAGGACGACCCTCGCCAAACGAGGGCCGTCTCCCAATCTCTCCCACCCCCGATATCGTTCAAATCTACAGTCGGTACGAAACTACTGTAATCTACAGTAACCCCGACCCACATCTCTTTCCTGCTGCTCCCCGGAGAGGATGGCGAAGTCGGCGGCCAGCTGACAGATCGGTAGATGCAGGTGTGGTCGGCTGGAACGGTAACGTCATTATCAATCGATATTCTGTTGAAAATCAATCGATACTCAACAGAAAGGGAGAGAGAGAGGGAGAGAGAGAGGGGGGAGCGAGAGAGAGAGAGAGAGAGAGAGAGAGAGAGAGAGAGAGAGAGAGATCCTCACCTCTCTGTTCTGCAATGCCTCTCCTCCACGGCGGCAGGTGCAGGCGGCCATCCAACGGCCGCGGCAAGTGCGGCGGGGGCAACAGCTCCCGGACGGCGGCAGCAGGGGCGGCGGGTCCGGGGCGGGAGCAGCAGCACACGGCCCGGTAGCAGGGGCAGGGGCAGCCGGACGGCGGCGGCAGGGTCGGCGGGTCCGGGGCGGGAGCAGCAGCACACGGCCCGGCAGCAGGGGCAGGGGCAGCCGGACGGCGGCGGCAGGGTCGGCGGGTCCGGGGCGGGAGCAGTTTCAGCCCGGCCCGGCAGCAGGGGCAGGGGCAGCCGGACGGCGGCAGCAGGGGCGGCGGGTCCGGGGCGGGAGCAGCAGCACACGGCCCGGTAGCAGGGCAGGGGCAGCCGGACGGCGGCAGCAGGGGCGGCGGGTCCGGAGCGGGAGCAGCTTCAGCCCGGCCCGGCAGCAGGGGCAGGGGCAGCCGGACGGCGGCGGCAGGGGCGGCGGGTCCGGGGTCGGCGGGTCCGGGGCGGCGGGTCCGGGGCGGCGGGTCCGGTACTACAGTAAGCTACGGTAACTACAGTATCCCCTCCCCCCTCCCCACCTGCGGCTCCGGCGGCGGGCGGCGGGTCCGGGTGCGGCGGCGGCGGGTCCGGGGCGGGGGGGGGGGGCGGGTCCGGGGCGGGGCGGCGGCTCCGGGTCGGGGAGGGGAGGGGGAGGGGGGAGGGGAGTAGCTGGCGACCGCCCAGCACGGCCGCCGCAGCATCAACTGACCACTCACCCCCCGTCATTTCTTACCTCACCTTTCGCCACGCCCACTTCATTATGCGCGCATGCAAATGAAGCGCAGCCGCCGCGCGCGCAGACTGTGCAAGCTAATTCTCCTAATTTATTCCTTGCGCAGAAAATCGCCTTCCCACTCTCAAGATGTCTATGACTAGCATCGGCGTGTTTAATAGGGAGAAAGCGAATGCTTCTGAGGGCGCGGCGCTCGTGCTACAGTATGCTCGCCGCTGCGCGCCTCGCTCGGGGAGCGGCGGGGGGAGGGATCCATGCTCGCCGCTGCGCGACTCGCTCGGGGAACGAGCGAGTCATTAGCGAACGAACGGAAAGAACGTAATTAGCGAATCAGCGAACGAACGGGGAGAAAGAGCGAATGAGGGAGGCCCTCGCCATCGAGAGCCCCCTCCCAGCCACTCCCACCCCCCGTATCGATCGATACTACAGTAAGCTACGGTAACTACAGTATCCCCTCCCCCCTCCCCACCTGCGGCTCCGGCTGCGGCGACGGGTCCAGGTGCGGCGGGTCCGGGGCGGCGGGTCCGGGGCGGCGGGTCCGGGGCGGCGGGTCCAGGTGCGGCGGGCCCGGGGCGGCGGATCCGGGGCGGCGGGTCCGGGGCGGCGGGTCCGGTACTACAGTAAGCTACGGTAACTACAGTATCTCCTCCCCCCTCCCCACCTGCGGCTCCGGCGGCGGGCGGCGGGTCCGGGTGCGGCGGCGGCGGGTCCGGGGCGGGGGGGGGGGGGGCGGGTCCGGGGCGGGGCGGGGCGGCGGCTCCGGGTCGGGGAGGGGAGGGGGAGGGGGGAGGGGGGAGGGGAGTAGCTGGCGACCGCCCAGCACGGCCGCCGCAGCATCAACTGACCACTCACCCCCCGTCATTCCTTACCTCACCTTTCGCCCCGCCCACTTCATTATGCCGGCACGCAAATGAAGCATTCCCGCCGCGCTGCGCGCGGTGCACGCTAATTTTCGCTAATTCAATATTCTGGAAAAAAATCGCTTGCCACTCTCAAGTATATCGGTGACTAGCATCAACGAATGCTTTCTGAGGCAAATGGAGAGCTTTTGTGACGAAAAAAGCGCTCGTGCTACACTGTGCTCGCGCTGCGCGCTTCGCCTGGGTGCGGCGAGAGAGACGCGCGCGCGCGCGCGTGCTCACCGCCGAGCGCAGCTCGCCTTGCGACGGCGGCCGACATCCCTTCCGCCCCCCGTGCGCTGTTCGCACGCGCTACGGTACGCTACCGTATGCCGTACGCGCGCGGCGCGTCTCCGCCATCGCACTCGTCGCCGCGCGCGCACTTTTGCCTCTCGTAGTTGGGTTTTTTGCGGAAAATTTGCGATTCCCGACGCGTTCTCTCTACTACTTTTGCGTTTTACGACGTTCAAATAAAGGAATTACGCTTCTCGGCGACTCTTCGGACCGCCACCATCTCCTGGTCATTCGAAATTGCGTGCAAAAGCGGTGGGGATAGCACGTTTGCATTGCAATTTGTTTTCACAATTTCGAATACGGTCTGAGTTGAGTTGTTTTGTTGTGTCTGCACTGCATCATCACCAGAGAACAGCACGTTCGTATCCAATGACATCAGCTGCAGCAAATAAATACTTTAAAAAAAACACGAAGGACGTGTTCCTATCAATACAAAATGGATGTATGCTTGTATCCAATCGAATCAAGCATCTCGAGAAGCGGCAGTGAAAACTCTTGTTTTCGACTCATAGAACCAGTCGCAGCGCCGGGATTTATCAGTCACAGCGACAAATGTGCGCCGGGTTCACGGACATCAATCAAATGCATATCCTACAACCTTGTTGGATTGTGCGTTTGACTATCGTTATGAAAGCGTGCAATACCAGTTCAATTAAAAAAACGTTCTGTTGAAACTTATCGGCAAAATGTATGCTTTCAAAACGTTTTGTTGACTTCCAAACAATGTTTCAAAGTCAACAAAACAATCTGCCCCGGAGCGGAATCGATCCAACGATAGTGAGATTGTCAGCCGAACGCGCTACCAGCTGAGCTACGAGTGCGCTGAGATTGCGATCGGTTAATTCCGTAACGTCTCAAAGCTTGCAGACTGGCCTCATGAGTGCAATGCGCATTTCGTCAAATCGTCTCTCCGCACCTATCCACAATTCATTTGATCATGCTGGCATGGACGTTGTGGTGTAGTGGATAATGCGTCCGCCTCTCGATCGTGCCTCTCGAGTTCGAATCCGGCGCAGTGATTTTCACATGTTTTGCCTACGCATGCAATGTCATAGTTTTGCTATCACAATGGAACATGCGACAGTCTCTATTCCGACCGTATCCGATATTCAAACTACCGTACCCGGGTGTGTCGTACCGGATATAGAAAAAAAACAGAAGCGACTGCTATTCGAACGTGCTTCACTGTTCTAATTTTTTTGTTTATTTTGTGTATATTCTCTAACGGCGTGCAAAGTACCGTATACCTAATTGAAAGTACGAGCATGTGAAATTGCCAGTGAGCTGACTTTGATTGGCTTTCTCTTGCTCACCGTACCCGAAATTTGAACTGCAGTACCATCAGAAAAACAGAAAGAACGATTTAAAACACTTATTTTGATGTGTTTGAAACGTATTGGGCAAAACTTATGTTTTCAAAGTAATCCAAACAATGTTTCAAAGTCAACAAAACAATCTGCCCCGGAGCGGAATCGATCCAACGATTGTGAGATTGTCAGCCGAACGCGCTACCAGCTGAGCTACGAGTGCGCTGAGATTGCGATCGGTTAATTCCGTAACGTCTGAAACATTGCAGAGTGGCCTCATGAGTGCAATGCGCATTTCGTCAAATCGTCTCTCCGCACCTATCCACTATCCATTTTACCATGCTCGCATGGTCGTTGTGGTGTAGTGGATAGCGCGTCTGCCTCATGATCCCGCCTCCCGAGTTCGAATCCGGCGCAGTGATTATCACATGTTTTACTAATACACGTGATTCCATTTTTTTCTATCACAATGGAACATGCGAGACATCCTCTATACCGACCGATATTCAAACTACCGTACCCGGGTTTGTCGTGCCGAATATAGAAAAAACATCGACGTGAAGAAATGAAAAACAAAAGCAACCGCGCTCCCATAGTGTTTCGTCGTACACACCACGGTGTCGCACGGTGATGCACGGATGACGTGCAGTAAGTCAGCTGTGCCTGCGTGGTTTTTGTTTGTTGGTTCATTTTGTTTTGTTTTCACAATATGATTCGTGTAGTAAAGTGTTTGATATCATTTGTCATTACTATCTTCACGTGCTATATGTGTTTGTTTCGCTTGCCGCACTTGTTTCGTATTGTTTTCGTTCATGTTGTATTTTCTATTATCTTTGAATTTCCTTGTTGTTGTTTTGTAATGTATGCTCGTTTATTAGTCCGCAACGTGTTCTACATTTATGATATTATTTGTTGCAGGGCGCAGCGCCACCAGCCACCTCACAGTCCGTTCCAGGTGGGTATTGATCACCATTTTTCATGTATTGTTAAAATATGTTTAACCTTTTTTAGGGGTTTGTATATGAAAGTGTATTTCTTTCAGGTGTTAGATGCCAAGACCGGCCTGGTCAAGAACTACGGAGTGTGATACAACGAGGAGGAGCGAGCCGAGTCGGAGGAGGAGCGAGCCGATCCGGAGTAGGAGCGAGCCGAGCGGCAGGAGCGAGCCGGGAGGAGCAGTGCTGAGCTGCGAGGTGGGGAGGACTCTCTCTCTCTCTCTCTCTCTCCCTCTCTCTCTCTCTCTCTCTCTCTCTCTCTCTCTCTCTCTTTTTTTTTTACTCGATCGATATCGGGGGTGGGAGTGTTTGGGAGATGGTTTTCGTTGGCGAGGGCCGTCCCCAATCACTCTTTCCTCTAAATCGTTCGATTAGCACGCATCCTACCTAATTAGGACAGAGCTGCAGTACCACAATTAGGAGTTGTGTCCATACAGTATCCTGCAATAAGCGCAGTACTTCCACACTCGCGCACCCGCAGCTAACATCTGAGAGTGTGCACATTATCACTATTCGATCGATAATCGATCGATGTTCACAGAGAGAGAGAGAGAGAGAGAGAGAGAGAGAGAGAGAGAGAGAGAGGGAAAGAGGGGGGTTTAAGGGAGAGGGAGAGTGAAAAGCCTCCTACACTCCTCCTCTTCCTCCCTCCCAACCTCCCCCTCTCCCTCTCCCACTACCTCTCTTTCCACATTTTCCACAACAACATTTGGTATCGGTTTTATGACGGCGGTCAAAGTACCGTATACCTAATACGGACCAAGCTGCAGTACGAAAATTAGGAGTACAGTCAATACAGTATCCTTCAGTGAGCGCAGTACACTCGCGCGTGCTGCTAACAACTGGATGTGCGATAGATATTCAATCGATAATCGATCGATGTTCACAGAGAGAGAGAGAGAGAGAGAGAGAGAGAGAGAGAGAGAGAGAGAGAGAGAGAGAGAGAGAGAGAGAGAGAGAGAGAAGACTCTTACACTCCTCTCCTTCTTTTCTCTCTCTCTCTCTCTCTCTCTCTCTCTCTCTCTCCATCTCTCTATCATCCCTCCAACTTTTCCATTACTATTTTTTCCACAAACCAACTCAAACAATCCACTTCCAACTTCACTTCAAACAACAAACAAACAAACAAACAAACACTTCAAACTTCAAACTATTTAACTGAACTCAAAACAATCAGGTACGAACACTTTATCCCCACAGAACACAATCAATTTTTTTAATCTTGTTGATGTAGCAGTCGTGATGGTCTTGAGACTGGTAGACACAGAGCGTGGTAGATTCGTCACGTGGTAGAGTCCAGTCCATTGGAGACGACGCACATAAATGATTTGATTATTGAGGTTTAAGAAAGAGAGATTAGGGAATCAGACAGAGAAAAAAACGCACCTCATAACGCCGTCATATGGTCCAGCCGGGCACTGAACGAGTACAGGAACGCGTTATAGGCTGAAATGAATAGAAGTGAACTACGGAACTTAGTATTACGGTACGTACTAATCGATAATCGATCAATGGAAGGGGGAAAGGTGAGTGAATATGCAACGATGCAGGGGAAAGAGAGAAAGAGGACGACCCTCGCCAAACGAGAGCCGTCTCCCAATCTCTCCCACCCCCGAAATCGTTCAAATCTACGGTCGGTACTAACTTACTGTAATCTACAGTACTCCTAACCCACAACTCCTCCTTGCCGGTCCCCGAACATCCAGGCTGGGTCGATGGCGTCCTGACAGAGCGGCAGATGCTAGAGCTGATCGCCTGGAACAGTGACGTCATTATCAATCGATTTTCTGTTGATTATCAATCGATAATCAACAGAATAGAGAGAGAGGGGAGAGAGAGAGAGGGAGAGAGAGAGAGAGAGACCCTCACCTCGCTCTCAGCACGGCGGCTCCTCCACGGCGGGCGGCGTCATGGGGAGCGGCTCCGGCAGCGGCCTCGGCAGGGGCACCGGCTGCTCCACGGCGGGAGGCGGCAGGAGGAGCGGCTCCCGGACGGCGGCCTCGACCTCGGAAGGGGCACCGTCTCCTCCACGGCGGGCGGCGTCATGGGGAGCGGCTCCCGGACGGCGGCGGCAGGGTCGGCGGGTCCAGGGTCGGCGGGTCCAGGGTCGGCAGGCTCCCGGAGGGCAGCCTCGGCCTCGGCAGGGGCACGGTCTCCTCCACGGCAGGCGGCTGCAGGAGCAGCGGCTCCCGGACGGCGGCGGCAGGGTCGGCGGGTCCGGGGCTGGAGCAGCTTCAGGCCGGCCCGGCGTCGGCACGGCACCTGAAAGGGTCGGCAGGTAGGGGAAGGGAGGAAGGTACCTGTCAGCCGCCCAGGATGGCCGCCGCCGTGTCGACTGACCCCCTCCACGCCGTCATTCCTTACCTCACCTTTCGCCACGCCCACTTCATTATGCCGGCACGCAAATGAGGCACGGCCGCCGCGCGCGCAGACTGTGCAAGCTAATTCTCCTAATTTATTCCTTGCGCAGAAAATTGCCTTGCCACTCTCAAGATGTCTATGACTAGCATCAACGAATGCTTTCTGAGGCAAATGGAGAGCTTTTGTGACGAAAAAAGCGCTCGTGCTACACTGTGCTCGCGCTGCGCGCTTCGCCTGGGTGCGGCGAGAGAGACGCGCGCGCGCGCGCGTGCTCACCGCCGAGCGCAGCTCGCCTTGCGACGGCGGCCGACATCCCTTCCGCCCCCCGTGCGCTGTTCGCACGCGCTACGGTACGCTACCGTATGCCGTACGCGCGCGGCGCGTCTCCGCCATCGCACTCGTCGCCGCGCGCGCACTTTTGCCTCTCGTAGTTGGGTTTTTTGCGGAAAATTTGCGATTCCCGACGCGTTCTCTCTACTACTTTTGCGTTTTACGACGTTCAAATAAAGGAATTACGCTTCTCGGCGACTCTTCGGACCGCCACCATCTCCTGGTCATTCGAAATTGCGTGCAAAAGCGGTGGGGATAGCACGTTTGCATTGCAATTTGTTTTCACAATTTCGAATACGGTCTGAGTTGAGTTGTTTTGTTGTGTCTGCACTGCATCATCACCAGAGAACAGCACGTTCGTATCCAATGACATCAGCTGCAGCAAATAAATACTTTAAAAAAAACACGAAGGACGTGTTCCTATCAATACAAAATGGATGTATGCTTGTATCCAATCGAATCAAGCATCTCGAGAAGCGGCAGTGAAAACTCTTGTTTTCGACTCATAGAACCAGTCGCAGCGCCGGGATTTATCAGTCACAGCGACAAATGTGCGCCGGGTTCACGGACATCAATCAAATGCATATCCTACAACCTTGTTGGATTGTGCGTTTGACTATCGTTATGAAAGCGTGCAATACCAGTTCAATTAAAAAAACGTTCTGTTGAAACTTATCGGCAAAATGTATGCTTTCAAAACGTTTTGTTGACTTCCAAACAATGTTTCAAAGTCAACAAAACAATCTGCCCCGGAGCGGAATCGATCCAACGATAGTGAGATTGTCAGCCGAACGCGCTACCAGCTGAGCTACGAGTGCGCTGAGATTGCGATCGGTTAATTCCGTAACGTCTCAAAGCTTGCAGACTGGCCTCATGAGTGCAATGCGCATTTCGTCAAATCGTCTCTCCGCACCTATCCACAATTCATTTGATCATGCTGGCATGGACGTTGTGGTGTAGTGGATAATGCGTCCGCCTCTCGATCGTGCCTCTCGAGTTCGAATCCGGCGCAGTGATTTTCACATGTTTTGCCTACGCATGCAATGTCATAGTTTTGCTATCACAATGGAACATGCGACAGTCTCTATTCCGACCGTATCCGATATTCAAACTACCGTACCCGGGTGTGTCGTACCGGATATAGAAAAAAAACAGAAGCGACTGCTATTCGAACGTGCTTCACTGTTCTAATTTTTTTGTTTATTTTGTGTATATTCTCTAACGGCGTGCAAAGTACCGTATACCTAATTGAAAGTACGAGCATGTGAAATTGCCAGTGAGCTGACTTTGATTGGCTTTCTCTTGCTCACCGTACCCGAAATTTGAACTGCAGTACCATCAGAAAAACAGAAAGAACGATTTAAAACACTTATTTTGATGTGTTTGAAACGTATTGGGCAAAACTTATGTTTTCAAAGTAATCCAAACAATGTTTCAAAGTCAACAAAACAATCTGCCCCGGAGCGGAATCGATCCAACGATTGTGAGATTGTCAGCCGAACGCGCTACCAGCTGAGCTACGAGTGCGCTGAGATTGCGATCGGTTAATTCCGTAACGTCTGAAACATTGCAGAGTGGCCTCATGAGTGCAATGCGCATTTCGTCAAATCGTCTCTCCGCACCTATCCACTATCCATTTTACCATGCTCGCATGGTCGTTGTGGTGTAGTGGATAGCGCGTCTGCCTCATGATCCCGCCTCCCGAGTTCGAATCCGGCGCAGTGATTATCACATGTTTTACTAATACACGTGATTCCATTTTTTTCTATCACAATGGAACATGCGAGACATCCTCTATACCGACCGATATTCAAACTACCGTACCCGGGTTTGTCGTGCCGAATATAGAAAAAACATCGACGTGAAGAAATGAAAAACAAAAGCAACCGCGCTCCCATAGTGTTTCGTCGTACACACCACGGTGTCGCACGGTGATGCACGGATGACGTGCAGTAAGTCAGCTGTGCCTGCGTGGTTTTTGTTTGTTGGTTCATTTTGTTTTGTTTTCACAATATGATTCGTGTAGTAAAGTGTTTGATATCATTTGTCATTACTATCTTCACGTGCTATATGTGTTTGTTTCGCTTGCCGCACTTGTTTCGTATTGTTTTCGTTCATGTTGTATTTTCTATTATCTTTGAATTTCCTTGTTGTTGTTTTGTAATGTATGCTCGTTTATTAGTCCGCAACGTGTTCTACATTTATGATATTATTTGTTGCAGGGCGCAGCGCCACCAGCCACCTCACAGTCCGTTCCAGGTGGGTATTGATCACCATTTTTCATGTATTGTTAAAATATGTTTAACCTTTTTTAGGGGTTTGTATATGAAAGTGTATTTCTTTCAGGTGTTAGATGCCAAGACCGGCCTGGTCAAGAACTACGGAGTGTGATACAACGAGGAGGAGCGAGCCGAGTCGGAGGAGGAGCGAGCCGATCCGGAGTAGGAGCGAGCCGAGCGGCAGGAGCGAGCCGGGAGGAGCAGTGCTGAGCTGCGAGGTGGGGAGGACTCTCTCTCTCTCTCTCTCTCTCCCTCTCTCTCTCTCTCTCTCTCTCTCTCTCTCTCTCTCTTTTTTTTTTACTCGATCGATATCGGGGGTGGGAGTGTTTGGGAGATGGTTTTCGTTGGCGAGGGCCGTCCCCAATCACTCTTTCCTCTAAATCGTTCGATTAGCACGCATCCTACCTAATTAGGACAGAGCTGCAGTACCACAATTAGGAGTTGTGTCCATACAGTATCCTGCAATAAGCGCAGTACTTCCACACTCGCGCACCCGCAGCTAACATCTGAGAGTGTGCACATTATCACTATTCGATCGATAATCGATCGATGTTCACAGAGAGAGAGAGAGAGAGAGAGAGAGAGAGAGAGAGAGAGAGAGAGGGAAAGAGGGGGGTTTAAGGGAGAGGGAGAGTGAAAAGCCTCCTACACTCCTCCTCTTCCTCCCTCCCAACCTCCCCCTCTCCCTCTCCCACTACCTCTCTTTCCACATTTTCCACAACAACATTTGGTATCGGTTTTATGACGGCGGTCAAAGTACCGTATACCTAATACGGACCAAGCTGCAGTACGAAAATTAGGAGTACAGTCAATACAGTATCCTTCAGTGAGCGCAGTACACTCGCGCGTGCTGCTAACAACTGGATGTGCGATAGATATTCAATCGATAATCGATCGATGTTCACAGAGAGAGAGAGAGAGAGAGAGAGAGAGAGAGAGAGAGAGAGAGAGAGAGAGAGAGAGAGAGAGAGAAGACTCTTACACTCCTCTCCTTCTTTTCTCTCTCTCTCTCTCTCTCTCTCTCTCTCTCTCTCTCCATCTCTCTATCATCCCTCCAACTTTTCCATTACTATTTTTTCCACAAACCAACTCAAACAATCCACTTCCAACTTCACTTCAAACAACAAACAAACAAACAAACAAACACTTCAAACTTCAAACTATTTAACTGAACTCAAAACAATCAGGTACGAACACTTTATCCCCACAGAACACAATCAATTTTTTTAATCTTGTTGATGTAGCAGTCGTGATGGTCTTGAGACTGGTAGACACAGAGCGTGGTAGATTCGTCACGTGGTAGAGTCCAGTCCATTGGAGACGACGCACATAAATGATTTGATTATTGAGGTTTAAGAAAGAGAGATTAGGGAATCAGACAGAGAAAAAAACGCACCTCATAACGCCGTCATATGGTCCAGCCGGGCACTGAACGAGTACAGGAACGCGTTATAGGCTGAAATGAATAGAAGTGAACTACGGAACTTAGTATTACGGTACGTACTAATCGATAATCGATCAATGGAAGGGGGAAAGGTGAGTGAATATGCAACGATGCAGGGGAAAGAGAGAAAGAGGACGACCCTCGCCAAACGAGAGCCGTCTCCCAATCTCTCCCACCCCCGAAATCGTTCAAATCTACGGTCGGTACTAACTTACTGTAATCTACAGTACTCCTAACCCACAACTCCTCCTTGCCGGTCCCCGAACATCCAGGCTGGGTCGATGGCGTCCTGACAGAGCGGCAGATGCTAGAGCTGATCGCCTGGAACAGTGACGTCATTATCAATCGATTTTCTGTTGATTATCAATCGATAATCAACAGAATAGAGAGAGAGGGGAGAGAGAGAGAGGGAGAGAGAGAGAGAGAGACCCTCACCTCGCTCTCAGCACGGCGGCTCCTCCACGGCGGGCGGCGTCATGGGGAGCGGCTCCGGCAGCGGCCTCGGCAGGGGCACCGGCTGCTCCACGGCGGGAGGCGGCAGGAGGAGCGGCTCCCGGACGGCGGCCTCGACCTCGGAAGGGGCACCGTCTCCTCCACGGCGGGCGGCGTCATGGGGAGCGGCTCCCGGACGGCGGCGGCAGGGTCGGCGGGTCCAGGGTCGGCGGGTCCAGGGTCGGCAGGCTCCCGGAGGGCAGCCTCGGCCTCGGCAGGGGCACGGTCTCCTCCACGGCAGGCGGCTGCAGGAGCAGCGGCTCCCGGACGGCGGCGGCAGGGTCGGCGGGTCCGGGGCTGGAGCAGCTTCAGGCCGGCCCGGCGTCGGCACGGCACCTGAAAGGGTCGGCAGGTAGGGGAAGGGAGGAAGGTACCTGTCAGCCGCCCAGGATGGCCGCCGCCGTGTCGACTGACCCCCTCCACGCCGTCATTCCTTACCTCACCTTTCGCCACGCCCACTTCATTATGCCGGCACGCAAATGAGGCACGGCCGCCGCGCGCGCAGACTGTGCAAGCTAATTCTCCTAATTTATTCCTTGCGCAGAAAATTGCCTTGCCACTCTCAAGTATACCAATGACTAGCATCAGCGAACGGCTTTCTGAGGCAGGACGTGGGCGTTTTTGTGGTGGTCGCTTGGGCGAGTGCCGCGCCGGCTGCGCTGCGCGCAACCATCATGCGTCGCGCGTGCGCGTCCCTCTCTCTCACGCGCACTCCCCCCCCCCCCTCTCGCAGTCTACCTACCGCGACTCGCCTCTCCTCGTCAGTCGCGCTCGCGCCCTCGCGCCCGCCCTCTAACGCCCACTTTCACCTCTCGTAGTTCCCTCTCACCTGCACTGGAGCCCCTCGTAGTCGTCGCCTCGCACGCTTTCGCCTCTCGTAGTTAGGATTTTTTCTGAAAATATACGATTCTCGACAAAGTTTATTAACGACTTTTGCGTTTTTCGAGCATCGACGAACTTAGTAGGCAAATGGAGCATGCTTCTGAGGGGGCGGCGCTCGTACTACCGTATGCTCGCCGCTGCGCGACTCGCTCGGGGAGCGACGGGAGAGACGCGCGTGCTCGCCGCTGCGCGGCTCGCTCAGCGTACTGTAGCTACCGCAGTATGCCTGTAGCGACAGTCGCGCAGTTGGCGTCGCGCGCGCACTTTCGCCTCTCGTAGTTGGGTTTTTTGCGCAAAAATTGCGATTCCCGACGCTTTCTCTCGGCAACTTTTGTGTTTTACGACGTTCAAATAAAGTAAATACGCTTCTCGGCGACTCTTCGGACCGCCACCATCTCATGGTCATTCGAAATTGCGTGCAAGAGCGGTGGGGTGTGACAGATAGCACGTTTGCATTGCAATTTGTTTTCACAAACTCGAATACGGTCTGAGTTGAGTTGTTTTGTTGTGTCTGTACTGCATCATCCCGGGAGAACAGCACGTTCGCATCCAATGACATTAGCTGCAGCAAATAAATACTTAAAAAAAAAACACGAAGGACGTGTTCCTATCAATACAAAATGGATGTATGCTTGCATCCAATCCAATCAAGCAAGCTTCTCGAAAAGCGGCAGTGGAAACTCTTGTTTTCGACTCGTAGAACCAGTCGCAGCGCCGGGATTTATCAGTCATAGCGACAAATGTGCGCCGGGTTCACGGACAGCAATCAAATGCATATCCTACAACCTTGTTGGATAGTTTGACTCTCGTTATGAAAGCGTGCGATACCAGTTCAATTTGAAAAAAAAACATGTTCTGTTGAAACTTATCGGCAAAATGTATGCTTTCAAAACGTTTTGTTGACTTCCAAACTATGTTTAGAAGTTAACAAAAATTTGCCCATGAGCGGAATCGAACCAACGATCGTGGGATTGTCAGCCGAACGCGCTACCAGCTGAGCTAAGAGTGCGCTGAGATTGCGAGCGGTTAATTCCGTAACGTCTTAAACCTTGCAGAGTGGCCTCATGAGTGCAATGCGCATTTCGTCAATTCGTCTCTCCGCACCTATCCACTATCCATTTTACCATGCTGGCATGGGCGTTGTGGTGTAGTGGATAATGCGACTGCCTCATGATCGTGCCTCCCGAGTTCGAATCCGGCGCAGTGTTTTCACATGTTTTGCCAACACACGCATTGTCATAGTTTTGCTATCACAATGGAACATGCGACATCCTCTATACCGACCGATATTCAAACTACCGTACCCGGGTTTGTCGTACCGGATATAAAGAAAACAGAAGCGACTGCTATTCGAACGTGCTTCACTGTTCTATTTTTTTTAAATTATTGTGTATGTTTTATGACGGCGGTCAAAGTACCGTATACCTAATTAGAAGTACGAGCATGTGAAATTTCCAGTAAGCCAGTCTTTGATTGGATTTCTCTCGCTTACCGTACCCGAAATTCAAACTGCAGTACCATCAGAAAAAACAGAAAGAACGATTTAAAACACTTATTTTGTTGTGTTTGAAACGTATTGGCAAAACTTATGTTTTCAATGTAATCCAAACAATGTTTCAAAGTCAACAAAACAATCTGCCCCTGAGCGGAATCGATCCAACGATCGTGAGATTGTCAGCCGAAAGCGCTACCAGCTGAGCTATGAGAGCGCTGAGATCGGGAGCGGTTAATTCCGTGACGTCTCAAACCTTGCAGAGTGGTCTCATGAGTGCAATGCGCATCTCCGCGATCATCTCTCCGCACCTATCTACTATCCATTTTACCATGCTCGCATGGGCGTTGTGGTGTAGTGGAAAGCGTGTCTGCCTCATGATCGTGCCTCCCGAGTTCGAATCCGGCGCAGTGATTTTCGCATGTTTTGCCAAAACACGCATTGTCATATTTTGCTATCACACTGGAAAATGCGACATCCTCTATACCGACCGATATTCAAACTACCGTACCCGGGTTTGTCGTGCCGGATATAGAAAAAACATCAACGTGAAGAAATGAAAAACAAAAGCAACCGCGCTCCCATAGTGTTTCGTCGTACACACCACGGTGTCGCACGGTGATGCACGGATGACGTGCAGTAAGTCAGCTGTGCCTGCGTGGTTTTTGTTTGTTGGTTCATTTTGTTTTGTTTTCACAATATGATTCGTGTAGTAAAGTGTTTGATATCATTTGTCATTACTATCTTCACGTGCTATATGTGTTTGTTTCGCTTGCCGCACTCGTTTCGTATTGTTTTCGTTCATGTTGTATTTTCTATTATCTTTGAATTTCCTTGTTGTTGTTTTGTAATGTATGCTCGTTTATTAGTCCGCAACGTGTTCTACATTTATGATATTATTTGTTGCAGGGCGCAGCGCCACCAGCCACCTCACAGCCCGTTCCAGGTGGGTATTGATCACCACTTTTCATGTATTGTTAAAATATGTTTCACCTTTTTTAGGGGTTTGTATATGAAAGTGTATTTCTTTCAGGTGTTAGATGCCAAGACCGGCCTGGTCAAGAACTACGGAGTGTGATACAACGAGGAGGAGCGAGCCGAGTCGGAGGAGGAGCGAGCCGATCCGGAGTAGGAGCGAGCCGAGCGGCAGAAGCGAGCCGGGAGGAGCAGTGCTGAGCTGCGAGGTGGGGAGGACTCTCTCTCTCTCTCCCTCTCTCTCTCTCTCTCTCTCTCTCTCTCTCTCTCTTTCTTTCTCTTTCTCTTTCTCTCTCTCTTTTTTACTCGATCGATATCGGGGGTGGGAGTGTTTGGGAGATGGTTTTCGTTGGCGAGGGCCATCCCCAATCACTCTTTCCTCTAAATCGTTCGATTAGCACGCTTCCTACCTCTCTTCCCGTTCTCTCTCTCACTCTCTCTCACTCTCTCTCTCTCTCTCTCTCTCTCTCTCCATCTTTCCCTCTTTATGTCTATTATTTCAGCAGTGATTATTAATTGATTGAGTATGTATTCGTTGTTGTATTGTTCAATGTCAATAAACCCACGCTGGCATGGGCGTTGTGGTGTAGTGGATAGCGTGTCTGCCTCATGATCGTGCCTCCCGAGTTCGAATCCGGCGCAGTGTTTTTCACATGTTTTACACGTGATGTCATACTTTTGCTATCACACTGTAAAATGCGACATCCTCTATACCGACCGTATCCAATATTCAAACTACCGTACCCGGGTTTGTCGTACCGGTTATCGAAAAAAATCATAAGCGAGTGACATTCGAAAGTGTTTCAATGTTTTTTTTTCCAATTTACTTTGTGTCTGTTTTTATGACGGCGGTCAAAGTACCGTATGCCTAATTTGGACCGAGCTGCAGTGCGAAAATTAGGAGTACTGTACATACAGTATCCTACAGTAAGTGCAGCACCTTGAAACTCGCGCACGCACAGCTAACAAGTGGACGTATGCACGCCATCACTATTTAATAGATATTCGATCGATGTCCCCCCAACAGGGAGAGAGAGAGAGAGAGAGAGAGAGAGAGAGAGAGAAGACTCCTGCACTCCTCTCCTCCTCCTTCCTCCCCCTCCTACCCCACTCCCTCCAAATTTTCCGCCAAAACATTTGGTATTGGTTTTACGACGGCGTTCAAAGTACCGTATACCTAATACGGACCAAGCTGCAGTACAGAAATTAGGAATACTGTCCATACAGTATTCCTAAGTGAGCGCAGTACACTCGCGCGTGCAGCTAACAACTGGATGTGCGATAGATATTCAATCGATAATCGATCGATGTTCACACACACACACACACACACACACACAGAGAGAGAGAGAGAGAGAGAGAGAGAGAGAGAGAGAGAGAGAGAGAGAGAGAGAAGACTCTTGCACTCCTCTTCTTCTTCTTCTCTCTCTCCCTCTCTCTCTTTCTCTCTCTCTCTCTCTCCATCTCTCTATCATCCCTCCAACTTTTCCATTACTATTTTTCCACAAATCAACTCAAACAATCCACTTCCAACTTCCAACACTTCCAACACTTCAAACAACAAACAAACAAACAAACAAACACTTCAAACTTCAAACTATTTAACTGAACTCAAAACAATCAGGTACGAATACTTTATCCTTACAGAACACAATCAATCTTTTTTTTAATCTTGTTGATGTA
>CAWZYM010000508.1:0-42297 GCA_963966185.1 Rhabditoides inermis | reverse complement strand
ATGCTAGCCACAGGGCCCGCCAACGCCAGCGGTGCGTCTCTCTCTCTCTCCTCTCTCCTCTCTCTCTCTCTCTCTCTCTCTTTCTTTCTCTCAACCTTCCCCTTTGCAGACATCCTGCAGCATGCCAAGCACCCGTCTGTCTCCGATTCCCTCGACCTCTCATCTCATGTGAACCTCGGAAAGAACTCCGCTTTCTCAGTGCTTTCCTTCCTTTCCATTGCACTTGCTGTCGTGCTGGCAATGTAGATGTGTGCATAAATGTGTATAAGTCCCATCGTGTCCTGATACTACCTCTAGACAGATCAATGAGAAAGAGCACAAGGCTAGTAACGATTTAGTAGAGATCGACTAATAAGAATGACCCTGACACCCTCACAAAGGAAAAGTGCTAGACACAGCGCCGACTGAGTTATATAGTTGATGGACTACGGACTATGCCAGCCATTTTATTAGGTGGGCATTTCTTAACTCCACGACTCCATCTACAGTCGCCGCCAACCTCCGTATCTCCCTCCTTCTGCCATCAACAATGTTTACGCTTCCTATAAAAAGACAACGATAACACTGAACAGTAGAACTAAATAGGTGAGACTACAGAATACTACAGAGGACGAATGAGTAATTATGATAGAGCAAAGACCTGACTGTGAGAGATGGATGAAGAAATGCAACACGAAGTGAGTAGGCAACGATAGAGGTGAAAGTGGTATGGAGGAATGAACAGTGCTACTTGTCATACGCATCGAAGCACTCGCGTGTCTTCTCGCGATGGGCAGTCTTCTGCTGGAATGGAATCACTGTGATCTCCCTCCCTTCTTCTCACACTCCCTCCCTCCCCTCTTCCCTACCTCATCACTCCACGTATCCACTGCCTTCATTGGATTGTTCTTCCTCGCCCCGTGTCCGTAGATGTGTCTCATCAGAGGACCCGTCTCTGAACGACCAGTTATTGATCGGCTATCGATCGACTCACTGTCGGCAGTCTTCTCGCACTTGGGGCAGGCGAAGCGGCGGGGGAGGGAGAGATGGGTGAGCGCGTGTTTCTCCAGCACACTTTTATGCACGTATGAGAGACGCTTCGAGCACACCTGTAAAAAAAAGGCTTTCCATCTATACAATAGGAATTCAGAATGTGTACTATCCCACCGTGCACACGGCTGTCTTCCTCTTGTCGTTCCACATCGCTTCTTCCTTTTCTTCCATTCGCTCCTCCTCCTCTTCCTCCCCCTCCTCCCCACTCTTCTCAATATCCTCTCCGAAGCAAGTCTTGATCTGCTCCACGAACGCTGAGTGCGTCTGCAATCGATCAATCAATCGATAAAGTAATCAATAATCAGCCCACCTCGGCATCCCACATCTCGATGGGCTGATCGTTGGGGCTGCGCAGCATTGCCGGCACCGCGCACTGGACCTTGAAGTGCGAGAGCACGGCGTCACGGCCTGACACGATCGATTCATCACTTTTCATGAATCCCATCGATATTAATGATTCACTATTCATAGCATTCCCATGTGATTCCCCGCCCCGTGCGGCTGCGTCGCCGCTGAGAATCCGGTCCTTAGAACCGCGGCAAGGAAAGGACCGTCATGCCAAACCGTGAGCTAACTCAAACTGTTTCTAATACAGTCAAAATCGTTAACTTCAATGCGAACTCAATACGAAGGGATCTCCGAAAACGAACTCTGGAGACTGCCATCGCTGCTATCTCGTTCGACGTGCTGTGCCTCACCGAGACCTGGACGGAGAGCAGCCAGGCTCGGTTCTGCGACACGAACCATCTGTTGATATGTTCCGGATCAGCACACTCGAGAAGACAAGAAGTCGCCTTCCTCGTCAGAACCGAACTCGTGCCCTACATCACCCACTCGCAGTGCCACTCGGAGCGACTGGCGGTTCTGGAGCTATGCAAGGGAGGGAGTATCCTGCGCATCATTCTTTGTTACATGCCCACCGACCAGATGCCAGACACCGACTACAACAAGATACTGGACGACGTGCCGCGAATCTCAACTCGCACCTGCGAGACCCGACGACTCGATCCACGCTACAAGAAGATGAAGACGTGCACTATCTGGACTGGAGACTTCAACGGCCAGCTTGGCAAGAGACTGCACCCTGACGACGCCGCCATCGGACACTTCGGCTACGGGGAGAGAAATGAAAGGGGAGAAATGCTGCTCGACTATTGCAATTCAAATGGGTGGAAGCTTGCCAATAGCTTCTTCAAACATCGAGCCGGAAGGAAGTGGACGTGGAGATGCCCATCAGGAGGATTCAAAGAGTACGATCTGTTCTTCGTGCGGTCAACGAGATACATCAAAAACGTGTGACAATCAACAAGTTCGCCGCCATGTCTGACCACCGAGCAATAAGAATGACGATACGACTCAATGAGATGAACAGGAAGACGGACTGGTCGATATATAGAACTGGAGTGGAGACAAGCCTAGATGCGAATATGAACGGAACCGCTGGAGATATGTACGACGAACTACAGAAGACGCTGGAGAGGGCGCATAAGGTGGCGACGAGACTGGAGCCTAAGGAGGACTGGCGATCGCCAAGGACAATGGAGCTGTTCAATGAAAGAAGAGAACTCCTCGGCCGAGCAGACGCGCGTTCCCGACTCGATTTGGTCATCACCAACAAGGCACTGAGGCTGTCCCTGCAGAACGACATCGACAAGAAGCAGTTCCTGCTCTACAAGAAGACACTCTCCGCCAAGCAGATATTCGAACCGGTACTTGCTCCGGTCATGTGGAAGATCAAAAATAACGACGGCAGTCTTACACGCACGCAACAAGAACTCGAGGCTCGAATCAGCGAGTACTTCACGCTGCTCTTCACCAACCCGACCTCGGTGGCGCTGGAGCCGAGGCCGCCTGCGGAGCCACCGCCACTTGTTCTACACTCTGAAGTGCGACACCACCTTGCCAGAATGAGAAGACGAACTGCCCCTGGTATCGATCGGATATCGACCATGATGCTGCAGGCCGCCGGAGACCAAGTGCTAGATTCGATCGTGCGCCTCTTCAATAAGATCCTGGAGGAAGGGCGGCCACCGCCGATGTTTGCCGATTCTATTACTACTCTGATCCCGAAAAGCGGGGATCTGAGCGACCTCTCCAACTTCCGACCTATCGCCGTGCTGCCGTCGCTGTATAAGCTGCTGACGCGGGTACTACTGGGGAGAATGGAGCCGATACTGGATGCAGAACAAGGAAAGGAGCAGGCGGGATTCAGAAAGAACTACTCGACGATAGAGCACGTACACACTCTCAAGGAGCTGATCTGGAAGTGCTACACCTACAAGTACGACCTCGTTCTCATCTTCTTGGATTTTGAGAAAGCCTACGATAGTGTGATTTGGAATGGCCTCTGGAATACGATCCATCGACAAGGAGTGCCAGGATACGTCATTAATCTACTAGAAGAGGTGTACTCGAATGCGAAGAACGAAATCAAGGTCAACTCTGGGCGAGCCGAAGTGAATGTGAAGAGAGGAGTGAGGCAGGGCTGCGTTCTCAGTCCGTGCTTGTTTAATGCAGTTCTTGAACAAATTTTGAGGAAGATGAATTGGGAGGACAAAGGAGTGAAGATTGATGGAGAGTACCTAAATCATCTACGGTATGCAGATGATGTGGTGCTATGTGCGCGGAGTAAGGAGACAGCACAGACAATGTTGAACGAGCTGAGTGGAGAAAGTGAACAATACGGGCTGCGGATCAGCCATAAGAAGACAAAGGTGCTAACGCTAGGATCCAACCGAACGATCACCCTTCGAGGAGTGCCACTGGAGACGGTCAGGTCGTTCAAGTACCTGGGAGTCGATATAAGCAAGGACAAGGACGTGACAGAAGTGGGGAGACGAATGGGCTGCGCATGGGGAGCCTTCAACAAGCATCGACGGTTTCTGACGCATAGGAGAGCGCCGATGAAGAGAAAACTAGCAGTGATGTATACGTGCGTACTGCCGGGAGTCCTCTACGGAAGCGAGGCGTGGGCGTTGACAGAGGAACAGAAGGAGGGACTGCGGCGGATGCAGCGAAGAATGGAGCGAGCGATGTTGAATGTGAGCCTGCGCGACAGGATGAGGAATACGACTGTACGAGGACTGACGGGAATGAAGGACGTGATGGAGATTGCTTGGAGGAGGAAGGCGAGCTGGGCGAGGAAGGTGGCCAACTTCAACAACCGATGGTCGCGCCGAGTAACTGAATGGAGACCGTTTGGACAGAAGAGGAGAGTGGGAGCGCCGTACGTGAAGTGGAGCGACGACTTGGAGGAGATGATGGAGCGACAAGGACTGAGCGGGGAGACCTGGACGAGACTAGCAAGAAGAGACGACTGCGACGAATGGAAGCGGATTATGCTCACGGGACCAGCTCCATAGCGAACCAAACCATTGGAATGTGTATAGAGATCCTGGATAAAATTTTTGATTTTGATTTTGATTTGATTCATAGCATGAATCGATCGATTCGATCTAATTCACTCACTCGACGCCCTCCACTGGCAATGGGGACACTGGAAGGGCAGGGGCCTTCCGAAGTGGCGCATCGCATGCAACACGCGGTCCAGATGAGAGTTCGCACGGCCGCCGCACACCTAGACGATAGAACGATGAATCCATATACTGCCCAGCCACCTTGCACTTTCCCTGCTCGAAGCGATCCTCCTTGACCTGGTTTTCCGCCTCGACGTCGCACTCAACATTCGAATTCATAACACAAAAAGGAACAATAATAATGAAATAAAGAAAATCAACAACGACAATTTTCACGTTGAAATTAGGACTAACCAGGTGTGCGTGAGTAGTGTGGAGAGTAGGGTGGAGGAGAGGCAGGGCGGACTCTTGCGAATTCGCGCAAACCTCAACAGTCGCCAACGGCTGCTGCTGCAACAAGATGACAATGACAACCCATCACGGCATGTGTCCGCATCACTTGCTCACCTCGACCACAGGCTTCACATCCAGGTCTTGTATCAGCTCTTGCTTCACTTCACCCGTCAGCACATTCACACCTAATATAAAAACTAATGATGCATAAAATACTATTGTTTTAAGCGCACCTGTTGAGATGGTTGGCGTGACAGCCGAACTCGTTCACCCTGTCTGCGGCAGTGCCGTAGAAGACATGAGAGGAGATGATGGCCGGCACACCGCAACACGAAAAGAACTAAACAGCGTACTTCAAAACTTTATATATATATATACAACATTATATACCTCGAGCGATTCGTGGAGCAGCTTCTTGTCGTCGTTGAGGGGAATGACGAGGTATCGAGGCTGCTCAGATCGGCCGCCTTCATTCTCCACCACAACCTCATCCTTCTTTACTCGTTTCATCGGCGGCTCCGCGTATTCAGAACGGAAAAGAAGCATAAAATTCAAAACAAGGGTTCGAAATTTACTTGTGATTGCGTGCGCAGAGCATGGCGGCGTCGGCGGCGACTCCGTAAATGACATTCGAGCAGCAGATGGGGTGCACGTTCAGAGACGTCAAGAACTGGAATGGAACAGTAGATGCGAGATGGGTGTAGTCACTCGTACATTGAGTGAGTCGTGGAGGAGTGTGTCGTGGTTTGCGAGATGGGCAACGAGGAAGCAGCCGGGAGAGGCAGCCTGGTCGCCTGTCGCCGACGGCATCATATGGAGACTGAAATATACCTGAATGATACAAGCGCATAACGAATAGACGATGCACAACACATTCAGATTTTGAAGAGAAAAAACATTGCATTTGTTGTCGAAATACACTCACACGAGTGCACCATGATACACTATCACAAAGTTGTTGTTTTTTTTAGTTGAAATTATTTTTAAACATCTCACCAATTGTAATCACCCGTTAACAATAAGAAACAGTTTTTTTTCACGAATTTATCAAACAACAGACATAACGATAAAATTAACAACAATTCACGGGATAACAAATGAGCAACACTACCACTACAACATTCGATCCACCATGAGCAACAATCTCTTTGTAGAACAAAGTCGATATAAATTTGAAATAAGGTTTGTGATGCCCGATGAGTTGTCGCAGCTCGGTGGAGCCAGACCGCTTCTGTCCGTGCTCCTCGAAACACTCGCTCGCATTTGCCTGGTGCGCAGCCTTCATCTACAACGCACATCTCTCCTCATCTCTCTTTCTCTCCCTACCTCATCTGTCCACGTATCCACACACTCGTGCTCCCTGCGACCGGACCGATTCCGTCCATGCATGTTCATGTGAAGCCCCATTTTGGCTGAAACAATCGGATGTACATATGTAGAGCGAATGTAGAGTGGTTGCATGTCACTGACAGTGGCTGGCCTTGTGGCAGACGGGGCAGGTGTATCGCGGGGGAAGGGGAGGTGGTTTCGCGCGTGGAGGAGGAGGCTGCTGTATCCGCCCACCACTGCGTACTCGACCCGCTGCCCGCACACGCGACACGTGCACAGCGCGCGCTCCAACACCGCCTCCTCCGCCTCCTCAGTCTCGCCCTCCACTCGCCCGAAACACGTCTCCATCTGGGCGTGGAATTCCAACTCGGATGCGTCACCCCATGCACATCTGAAACACAAATATCCAACCTCACCCCACCCTCTTCTCACCATAGAATCTCTGGTCGCAGTGAGGACACTTGAACTGGGCTGGGTGGGGGAAGTGGGTGAGACAGTGCCGGATTCTCTCACGCGGTCGCACACCGCACGTCACTCCGCACACCTAAACACATCCCATATTGGAATACAGAACGCTCACACCCTGCAGTCGTTGCCGCAGTTCTTGGCTCGCTGCGACCTGCGCATCCTCTCCTTCTCCTTAAACAGTCTCTTCCGGAACTCCTCGTGGGCCGTTGTGATCGCAGGACTCCAGAAAAGCCTCATCTGTGGCGTCGGTGACTTCATTCCCTCTTTCATAATCGACGGGAAGTGCACCTTGCACACTCGGAGCATGAACCAGCGCGCCTAAATCACACTTCAGAATACGTACAGTAATCATTCGTACCTTCGCATACATCTCTTCTTCTTTCTCGTTCCTCCTCGTATAGAGATCGACACACGCAGCGTCGCCCGAGTGAACTTCGGCCACGTGAAGCACCGCCGAAGCAGCATCTTAAAAAAAGCATTGGTCATTAGAAGATAGGGGAGAGAAATGACCGAGTGAGTTGAACTGGCTGAGTGGGCAGCGGGAGCAGGCATAGAAGGGCGGTACATTGGAGAGGTGCGATGCGGCATGCGACTCGAGAAGAGGCAGGGAGAACGGGACGACAGTGCGGCACTTCTGGAAAGATGAGCAATTACAACAGAGATGCCACCATGCGCACCACACAAGTGGCGCGTGGAAGTTGAGGGGTGGGAGTGAGGTCGTCTCGATCGCCGGCCTCGTCTCTCTCTTCAGCAGACTCCTCCGAGCCATCCACCTCACACTCCATCTACTCCAGACACTCCAGAGCCACATCACACTCGTGCTACAATCACACTCCCCCCCTCTCTCTCTCTCCATGTACTTTTCAAAAGAGAATGTATACATAGTTATCGTCTTCACCCATAAACTCTTCGTACGAAAATGTTCAGTGCGTATCTATCCGACGATATTCGACTGAACAGAATGAAATGATTTGAATGCACAAGACTATGTGATGGAGTTGAGTTGAGATCATCTGTTGAGAGTTGAGTTGAGATCAGGTTTAAGTCGATATATTGATCGTGGTGATCGTCCAACTAAACAAAGTTACTAAGTTTTTCGAAAGTACTATCGTAAAGGACCTCTGCTTGTGCCAAAATCACCTAATCCATCAAAAAGCAATCCACTTTATATTTAAAAAACAAAAACAAATTAAAAGCGCCTTTTCCACATGTTAATATGTTTTTTTATTACTCAGAAATATATCTCACATTATATTTTAAGATTATCGATTTGGCAAAAAATAGACATTGCAACATGTTACATGTACGTATTTGATGTACGTAATACGTATTTGATGTCCGTGTCACTAGCTTTTCTCACTTGCTTCCTAGCACTGCAATCATCCATTCTCTCTCTTTCTTTCCTCTCTCTTTCTTCTCTCTTTCCTCTCTCTTTCTTCTCTCTTTCTTCTCTCTTTCTTCTCTCTCTCTCTCTCTCTCTCTCTCTCTCTCTCCATTTCCCACTTCTCGCACGGATTTCTCAGCGCCACGATCTGGAGATAGTCTGCGAGCGGGAGCACTTCGTCCGCGCATGCCAGACCTACAAGTACATAAGTTCCGCCCACTGACGCCACGCCCACCGATGTCCATATCCCCGCAGTAGATGTAGTGTAGCACGCATTCGATCGTCTTGGCAGGAAAGGGCTGAATGTACTAGTCATAGCGGAGTGGGGGAGTGGAAGGGGTATTACCAGGTAGACACGACGCTCGCTCGCCTCCGCCATGGGGGCGTTGAACATGCCCTTGAGTAGACGCCATGGCGAGAATGATGAGGTGGGCGGGGAACTGGATGGAAGTGAGGGGAGAGGAGAAGGGAGAGGGGACGTACCTCGTTGTTCTCGTCTCCTTCCTCCCCACACGCCACCACCACATCGCACATGTCTCCGTCTTGGAATGCCTGGTACAGCTCGTCAGCGAATGGAAGCCTGCATGTCCCCTCTGTACCCTGTGAAATACAAACAAAAACACAAGAAACGCAGGTATGAAAGATATAAAATGGTTTCAAGTAACCAATCGAATACAAGCAAAAGGACATGCAGCTTTATAATATTTATATGAAACTGAAATAAAACAGAAGCATGCAAAAGCCAACAGCCAAACACATCACAAATCATATCACCGAAACACAATACACTCTCTAATTAATAAACTCATAAGTGAAGGAACAACAAAACTCGTATGAGCAAATGTAATAATGCAATTCTCATAAGATGTAAATCTCCACCCGTGTTCCTATCCTCTTTTCTCTTTTTCTCTATGCCATCCACCAACACTCGACAGTAGCCACAGCAGATCCATTCTCAGAGCCACCAACAGCAAAGACAGCCTGAACAATCTCTCTTTTTCTATCGCTCTCTCTCTCTCTCCCTCTCTCTCTCTCTCTCTCTCTCTCTCTCTCTCTCCTCTCCTTCCCCTACCTTTCCCACAGCCACCAGCTTGCATCCGGTGCGAGGGGCGCTGAGACGAGGTCCCTCCTTCCATCCGAGGTCACGCAGAATCTGCCACATACAGTTGCACCCGACAACAATATGTCGACGACCCACCCACACTCGATCACTCGACTGCTCCTTTCCGTTGACGATGGTCGTCCCTCCAGCCACCACTATCACTCCATCCACCACCGCAGCTCCGAAGTCGTACAGCTTCTGGAAAGTTGCGGTCAGTCTCACTTCCTCTCTCTTTCCATCCTCTTATGCCCCTTGTCTCTCATCTTACCATCGGCAGAGGCAGCGAGAGGCGCCACTTGTTCGTCTTCGGGTTGAACACCTCCACCTGTGTAGTCAATCATTACACTTTCTTCCTCTTCTCCTACCGATGAATGGATCATTCCTGGATCTTTCCCTCCGATCGCCCACAACTCTCCGTTCCTGGCGAGAAGAGAGAAGCTGGCACGAATCTCGATCATAGGAGACACGCCACGCGGCTTCCGCACACCTGCATAGATAGATAGATAGATAGATAGATAGATAGATAGATAGATAGATAGATAGATAGATAGATAGATAGATAGATAGATAGATAGATAGATAGATAGATAGATAGATAGATAGATAGATAGATAGATAGATAGATGGATAGATAGATAGATAGATGAGTGGGAGTACCGTTCGTGTCAAATACGTGTATGCGCCGCGGTGCTTTCTTGTTCCCTCCAATGCCACCAGCCAGGTAGACGTTCCCATCCAGAATCGCCAAACCGAACTGCTCCGGAACGCCCCTGAGCAACTTCCTCCCCTCTCTACTAACCCCACACTCACGTCTTCTTGGAGAATCCTCCCGCGTGAGTCCACTTTCCTGCCTTCAGCCTGCACACGCGCATTCCATCCTGGGTGTCTCCCCCGACAGCGATCGCCTCGCCTTCCTGCATCGACAACAGGGAAAAGTCGCTCCTCTCCCTCGGCAGAGACAGCGACTCCGTGCCGCACCACACACCTGCACAAAAAACATTATACACACAATATGACCTGACCGGCTTGCATTTGCAGCTTTTCGGTAATCCTAGTCGCTTTGCCATCTGCGCCGCTTCCTCCGATGCACAGCACAGTGTCCCTTCCACCATAATCACGCCACGCCATCACACAGTGACCCATTCTGAAGCACATTAATTAATTTATACGGTTGCATAATAACACGTGAAAAAGAAAAAGTATGATACAACAAAACAAAGTTAAATGGGGAGCCACCGTTTGAAAGCAGCAGGGGAAGCCGCCCCCAGGGGAGCGGCAGACGGGGTCGTCGAGGTAAGACATCTACTATGATACAGCGAAACAAGAGAGAAAGATTTACAGACTCGCACGTTCCAAACGCGCTCTCTGATTGATAGCCTAAATCTGGGAAGAACGAGCTTGGGAGCACCGAACCTATCAGTCATAAATAGGAAGAAACTAGATGCGTCAACCTCCACGAAGCCATTAAGTACCTTGTAGAGCATCACGATGTCGTTGATGTGGCGGCGCTTCTCGAGTGACTGTAACTGGAAAACCCCGTTGCGTTGTTCTGGAGACGCATCGAATCCGAGTGACGTTGTGCGCGCGAAGACGACCCGTGTGTAGTAGTTCTGCACGCGCTCGAGTAGTACGATAGACGTCTTGTCCGATGGATTGAACACACACGTGCCGTACTCCAAGAGTGGTCTCACGTAGGTGGTGTAAATGTTGATGAGCATCTGCCTGTCAGAGGAGACGATCGAGCGAAGAATGGTGTACGCCCTGTTGTACGCCTTCGAGTAGATGATGCGACAGTGCTTGGTGAAGTGTAGATCTGAGGTTATGGTGAACCCAAGATCTACAATTTCGTCGACTCCAATGATGGCAGTTGAGTCTACTGAGTAGATGTGGCGTGGATTCTTCTTTCCAATGTACAGCGCCTTGGTCTTGTGTGCGGCTAGAGGCAGTTGCCAGAGTTTGGACCACTGATTGACGATGTCAATGGCGTTTTGGAGTGGCTGACGGCTATCGTGTTTACCAAACGGACGGTAGAACTTCAGGTCGTCTGCGTAGGCACGGCAGGTGACGTGCTCACGAAGTTGAGGTATGAGATCGGCGGTGAAGACATTAAAGAGGACGGGACCGAGAACCGTCCCCTGTGGCACTCCTGATAGAATGTCTCTGGACGGTGAGAACGCAGAGTTGACTCGTACTTGGAAAGTGCGGCCATCGAGGTAGTTACGAATCCAATTGACGACGGGTGTGCTAAACCCGTATGAGTTGAGTTTTAGCACAAGCTTGTTGTGGCAGACTCTGTCGAATGCCTTGGCGAAGTCAAAGTAGATCACGTCGACGTCCTTCTTCTCGTCGACGGCGCGTGTCCAGTCGTCGAGACATTGCAAAAGCTGCAGCTCAGTTGACTTGCGGGCAACGAAGCCAAACTGCTCGGCGGGCACGATGTTGCGGTCGGCGATGTGTTGCAGCATCGACTGCTTCAGAATCCGCTCGAAGACACGGCAAGGAAAGCAGGTGCTCGAGATGGGGCGGTATTTGAGTGGATCGGTGGCGCCCTTCTCCTTCGGAATGGGAGTGATGAAGGAGGTCTTCCAGAGGGATGGAACGACTCCTGTCGATATGCTCGAATTGAAGATCTGTGAGAGCGGATCGGCGACAGAGATGGCGACTCGCTTTAGGAAAAGCATGGGGATGCGGTCTGGAGTGAGAGCATAGGAAGTGGTCCAGTGCTCGATCAAATCACAGACGATGTGTGGTGCGAAGTACGGCATACACGTCGACTTATCCTGGTGGGGTACGGTAGGCGTAAGGTTGTCGTCGGCAGTGAACACAGAAGAGAACGCCGCCGAGAGGAGAGCGGCCTTGGCATCATCCTTGACGACAGAATGACCAGCACTGTCGCGTAGTATGAAGTTGGACGAGCGAGTGGATAGGCGACTGTTGACGTATCTGTAGAAGCGATTTTTGTCATTGCTTCGAGCGATTGCGCGCTCAACAGAACGAGTGTACTTGGCAATGAGGCGCTTGCACTTGACGTCGCAATCGTTGAATGTGTTAACACCACGAACACTCTACTACCTCGGATGGAGCAGCGAAGGGGCGGGGCTCCAGTGGGTGGAGCACATCTCGAACGCGCCCAGTGGGCCGCGCGCAACTCCAAAGCCGTGAGGGTTGAGAGACAACGCCTAGACATTAAAAAAATAAACAAACTACAATGCACCTACTGACATTGAGGGAGAGATCTCCGATAAGGGAGTGTTGTATGAGCAGGTCACGCAACTTCGGGCGGGACAGCAGGATGGAAGAGAAGAGATCGAGAGTAGTCACGCGAACCAACGGCAGCAAGCTAAACTGCACTATACCTTTTTTCACTTGTTTCCGTGTACCTGGCCAGCTGCTGCTCCCTCTCCTTCTCCTTCTCCGCCCATCCAACCACTCCCTCCCACTTGTGGCGACCGCAAACTGCCAGAGACTCGCCTGAATGCAGACATGTGAAGAGAAAGAATGAGGAGACAAACCATCTAGCACCATCTTGAACGCGTGTACATCGAGCCTGTTGAGATCCCCGTTCTGGTGCATCTTCACATAGCATCCTCCGACAGTGTTGACAGCTGCGTGTGTCAGCTTCTCCAGTCCCATCTGCACTCCGTGGCACAACAGCGCCGCTGCATTCTCGAACGACAGGGCGCCGATCAGAAGGCTGCAAGCCAACCGTGAAAAGAGAGAAGAGAAATAAGACTGACTCGGCACAACAGTCGACCATCCGACCTAGTGCCAGCATGTGAGCCGCCTGTAGGAGGGAGAGCGCATCCTCGGCAGATTCCGTCCACACCTCCTTGCCATACATGTGCTGCGCCAGTCGCTCCACACATGAGAACGACACGCCCTGCAATCTCGTCTCCACGTTCCTCTTCCAGCACCCTGTCTACCTCCACTCGGATCTTGTTCTCCTGTACTTCCTTTCCGTTGAGTGTGCGCATGCGAAAGAAGTAGTCCGACGATGCACACAGTACGTCCCAGTGCGCACGGATCTGCAACGAGTACGAGTTGAGAAAGAAGACAAACGAGTTTCGAACAGTTTAACAATAGTGTAGAATCCAGTGTCCAGTGCAATCTACAGCGCGTTTTCACTCCGCTACACTACGTGAAAACGACCGTTTTCACTCACCAGGCACAGGAAAGGGAGGATACGGCTTTATTCCGGCGGTTGCATCATATGTACATGTACAGTAACACTACTACCTGTCATCACTGGGGTTAATGTGTGGGGCAATGGAAGGGAGGGGATCGCGCGAGCTGTTCTCCTGGGCGAGGAAGACGTCGACCCAGCTGCAGAGAGGAGCGGGGAGGGGACAGGGAGGGGTGAAGACGTCTGCTCCACGCGTTGACGGCGAGACTACTCTAAAAGCTGAAATAGCTGAAAATGTGGTTAGGTTATGTCTGCCTACGAAGGGCAGCTGGTGTGAGGGATGATGTGAAGTTCTGCAACGGCGGAGCAATAACACAACAATACGAGACACTGGTAGTCGTATAGGAGGCTAACCGTTTGATTTCTAGAAGCTTGAAAAACACACGTAAACGTATATTTGTCGTCAGTGTACAGGAAATAACATATAAACACCGTATAGGATGAGTGGAGAGGATAGAGAGTGAATATGCGTTACACGCAGTTGTGTGTGAATGCGAATAGGCTCATATATATCATCGCCGTCGGGCGGACGAGAGTGCGTTCGCTGGGTATATCCCAGCATCTCATTCACACAAAGCTTCACTAGTGCGAAATATCGACGTATAGCCCCGTGTAGATGAGAGCTGTATAGTGTATAGTATACTGATAGCAGACCCTATCATATCAATGGATAACCCGGTCACTTCATAGCTACACTCTGGCATCCCACACTACAATATTGACATCTCTCAATGCAATATTGCTACTCTCACACCGCAGCGGTGACCGAAATGTTTCCATAGATTATCACGGTGAAAGGAAAGAGAGGGATCAAAACACGTTACCCCTTCCAAACGTACAAAAAAAAGCGTCGTACGTGAGTACTTGCACAGCTCGAGAATGTTGTCTTCAAGACGCCGAAACCTTTAACCTGCAATTCATGTATAGTCTGTTTATTCCTCTTGACCCTTCTTCTGTCCGACTTCTTTCCTCCAACCCATCATCACAATCGGTCTGCCTCATCATGTACAGCTGGAATATCGAAAACCAGTGAGCGGCAAGTGTGCGTGCCCACGCCGGCGGTGGGCGGGTGGGAGTAAAAACAGCGGAGGGTGGGTGGGAATACAAAAGCCGTAGAATGGAGTGCTTGTCGCTTGCGAATTCGAAAATCGCAGCCGCGGAGCGGCCGCGTAGCGGACAGTCAGTGCGCTGGGTCGCAAAAACGGAACATTTTCACTCCGCTACACTACGTGAAAACGACCGTTTTCACTCACCAGGCACAGGAAAGGGAGGATACGGCTAGAACAAGCAAAGATCGCGAGGGGAAGGCGACGTGAGGGAACGGAGAGCTTATATGATGTTTTGGGCAGCCTAGACAGTGCTCGGTGCCGGCCGCGCTTCCCGAAAAAAAATAACGCGGAGTGCGAGAAAAAGAAAAACAGAAGACCACAAGATGGTGCTTTCCTATGTCCTATCACGTATCGCGTCACCAATTAAACTACAAAAGACGGCCTATCCATATGCGCACTTACAAAGCAGTAAAAGTGTACGAGATTTTAGAAGATAGGAGATTTATGCATACATCGCGTACCAGGGACGACTGACGCTCGAACGCAAACGAGATGAGAAAAAAAACCATATACCCCTCGATGTATGTGCATACGATGTTCCAATCATATTTCCCTTCAACCACGCGAACAGACATTATGTACTGAACCGAAAAATAATGAAAACTTTAACATGCACTGTGTGCAGCCATGTAAAGTGCGCACGCGCCCTATGCTCTAGCTCCCCCTCTCACTTGTATCAGCGACCGGGCCCGCCTCGAAAAAGCTAAAATGTCGTCCTGTAGCGATCTCACGTCTCATGGTTTCATGCGAGCTGATCTGTGATTGTGAAGGGCTGCCCCAACGAAACGCGAGTACGAGAGTAAAGGCGCACACTGCCACCTGCCACGAATACTCTCGGGAAATACTCTCATACAACGATACAACTCGGTGATCATTATCAAAAATCAATCAATTAACCTGGTCAATTAACATCATGTTGCATACGCTCTGACGTTGAAACAAAAGAACCGACATGTATAGAAGTCGAAGAATAAAAGTAGCACGCAGCGGCGGCATACAACTAGGACATGTACATAGTAAGTAGGTGAGCTGAACTCCCGCAGGCTCGCCGGGAGCTATGGTAGCTCGATGGAACAATTCTTCATCCGCTGCGATCATCGTCTTTGCCGGTCAGAAAACAATACGTATCGAAACTCCTAGGGTTGTATGCCAATAATATGCTCCGCACCACACAGCAGTAAACTTCCGTAGACAATCTAACGAAAGAGAAAAAAAAACCGTCAACAACCCGTACAAACCGGTTCATAACATGTGACCAGTCTCAATATAAAAAGTGTGCAAGAGGTTGGCTAAAGAGCCCAGCCCCCGGTTCACTCAAGGAACACGCGATGCTCACCTCGATCCGCGCGTAGACGCTTACCATACAGGCTCGTCTCAAGGGAAGCTCCTCCCGTCCGGCTCAGGCGCCTCGCTTCCGACTCAAGAGTCTAGCGCACCGGGGAAGCTGCTCCCATACAGGCTCACGGGGGCCAGTGGACAAGCAAGGGAAACTGTTCCCATCCAGGCTCACGGGGGCCATTGGACAAGCAAGGGAAGCTGTTCCCATCCAGGCTCACGGGGGCCAATGTACAAGCAAGGGAAGCTGTTCCCATACCGGCTCAAGAGCCACAAACGACCGACGTCCTTCGATCGCTCATTCTCACATCGGGCTCTCTGTAGAACCATCGTCCGGCGATTATCGCTCCGCCCGCCTAACTGTGGGCTCCGCCATACGACAACTGTGAAAATATAGCACGCACAGTTGACGGCTGTGCTATCATACATTCGAATTTGGAGCGTTCGAGAACGAAAACAAGCCGCGATCATCCACACATCCATGCCGGAATAAACGAGTCCGTCGCAAAAGACAAAGAGGAACGACAACGACCGAGCTGCTGAGTGAGCAAAAAAAACTGATGTCACTACTCATACAACAACAGCGACGAGATCAGCTACATAGACACCCGCGTGACGCGACGAAATCTAACTACTCGTCAATCTCACACAATTCACCCGTTATAATAAGACACAAATATCGAAAAAATAATAAGACCAGATTCCTTACAAAAATAGCCAATTACGAGTACGAGTGCGTACCACCAAGTAAAATCAGACTACGTGAAGAACCTGATCACTCATGGCATAGATTTACATAAAATGTACATTACTTAAACATATATACAAACCCAGTGAAACTATAAAACACTAAAAAACAACATAAACCAAACGCAACCGCACGGCAATACAAAAGCCGTAGAATGGAGTGCTTGTCGCTTGCGAATTCGAAAATCGCAGCCGCGGAGCGGCCGCGTAGCGGACAGTCAGTGCGCTGGATCGCAAAAACGGAACATTGTACAACCGTAGCCCCCTCACCTCCTTGTACTCTCCTTGTCCCTTCGGCTTCGCACTGAGCCTCACATCACACTTCTGGTCATTCCTGAAATCAACAAAGAGACTTCATGAATCCTAGACACACTGACCAGCGAACGGCTAGCTTGGCAGTTCCATCAGCCGGTTGAATCGCGCGCCATTTGACCTGCACCTTCGCCTTCTTCACATGCTTCGCCGCAGTCTCACCTGAGAGTTCATTACAAGTACATCATCACATTCAATACGTCTACTCACCTTGACAGATCGGCCTCTTGCCAAAAGGGCGAGCCGAGTTAGCGGGGGAGAAGTTGGCTATCTGCGAAGGATGAGCAAAACCAGACACGAAGCGAGGCGAGACATTGCTGACTCAAACATGACATTGAAAACAGTCGACGAAAATTGTCAACTGACAGTAACACATGTTGTGGACGGCGTTGAGCACATCTCTTGGAGACACGCCAGTGATTCGCGCCGGGCAGAAGTGGATGGCAGAGTAGCGAGACACCTGCAAGCAACCACGCGGGTCGGACTCCAGCGCAATTACTGCCTCACCTCGACAATGGGAATGGCGAGCCAGCCGTCGGCAGTCCACTCAAGCGGCCGGAGACTCATATGCACTTCCTCCTAAACCGATACAACAAATATACAGCACACATCATTCAACTAATCACCGTGACGTTGCTGATGGACACTAGATGTATGCCTCGGAGGGGAGTGATGGAGAGAGTGGCGGGGAAGTGTCTGCTCCCGCCTCCCCGGTACCACAACCGAGTATTCACGAGTAGCTCCATCGCCCTCAAAGCAACCAAAATTACAATAGTCTAAACGCTTCGAACTAGTGGTTCTGCGGACGTTTGTGGTGCATGGTGATCAACTCAATTCAAACAAAACACAAAATACAAAGCTCACCCCGCCCGCCGCACCAGAAACATTAGCTGATGAAAATGACAAAGCAAAAATCATCAAATTTCAAACGCGTGCCTTTTTATCAGGGGATCCAACATTGGGTGTAAAATACTACTCTAGCCACAATATCACACGACACTATAGTCGGATTGGATCCTATATGCCATCCGTGACATTTCACATGTCGTGCAGTTTCGTGCAACACAATTTGTATGTCTTCAAATATCCAAAACGCTTTGTAAGAGGGAATCGAACCCTTGGGCAGCTCGCAACGATCGCGCACTGCCGGCCCACTCTACCACTGCGCCATTGAGGCTCATACTGAGAGGTCATTGAGTTTCGCAGATATGTTTGCTCGTTGTCTCTCATCATTGTACACTGAAGAGGCCAGTGGAGCTAGATGGGCTTTCTCTTCGATCTCTTAACCACTGCCTCTATGGCGCAGTGGTAGCGCGCGCCGCCAGTCGCTCGCTCGCTGCGCCCTGTCACAATCGCTGCGCCCTGTCCATGGGTTCGATTCCTACTCATGGAAGCGTTTTGGATATTTGATGACATACGTGTTGTGTTGCACAAAACTGCACGACATGTGAAATGTCACGGATGGCATATAGGATCCAATCTGACTATATATAGTGTTGTCATCGATTTCCGTAACGGTCATTTCCGTAAAACGACGTCTTTTGCGGTGACCGGTGCGATAGGAGGAAGAAAGTGCACGTGGTAGAAGCTGCTCCGGAAGGAACTACACTACTATGGGAAGGAGTTGCACTTGAACTATTTTAGTAGTGTCGAAACATAGCATACGTATGCATATCTTAACTCTATGATGTATTGTATGTTCACAATTACAACCAGCGCGGCAGCGCTGGTTGATTTGTGTTAAGACTAGTCGCGCGCTAGAATCGGCAAAAGGCGACTGAACGAAAGGTCCCTTAGAATCTTTGCGAGAACAATGTGATGCTGATAGATGTTATCAGGATGTTAGAAAATGGTTGGGTTTCGATTTTGGTAACGCTAGCTGTTGTAGGAAGCGAGATACGCGCGCGCGCCCCCTGAGGGGCAGGTAATCTCCCGTGTGCGAATGGTTTTCTAGGGGGGGGGGGGTGGCGCGCCGGCTGTCCCCAGCAGACAGGGAGTGCACATTCCGCACTGCCTGTGGATCGCACTGATATCGTTCAGATTGCATGCCCTGCCGTGTGCGCAGTAGTGTTGTGGTTAGCGATTGCGCCCGTTGAGCTACATATCTCGAGTTCGGTTCCGGCAGGAGGCAAAACTTTTGTACTACATGATTTTACATAGAAATGACATTGGGATTGTAAATTTTTCTATCAGCATTACCTTAACTCTTTTTTGCAAAATTTATACAATTTTGGACTCAACAAGATGGGTGAACAGTTGAATTCTTTAAAAAAAATGTTTTGTGGTTTATGTTAATGCAATTAGATTTATATGAAATCCAATAAAAGTACATTCATTATCTTTTAAAAGGACTTCCGTAAGAGAAGAGTTTGTGTTACCCAACGTAATGCAACAAAAGCTCATGCATTTTATCAATCGAAATAGTACACAAACCTGCTCCAATAGTTCAACAAGATATATATATAATCGATCAGATACAGATACCGAAATCAATTTGCCGACGTAAGTATGTACAACATTTGCTCGCATTAGTTTTTATTGCAGAAAGAGCAGGTTTGTTTACTATTTCGATTGATAAAATGCATGAGCTTTTGTTGCATTACGTTGGGTAACACAAACTCTTCTCTTACGGAAGTCCTTTTAAAAGATAATATCATATAGAAGGAAGTTGTAATGCTACAGCCTTCTAGAAATGCATATTGAGATATAAATATTATGCCACTAGACATAAAGGTTTAGGTGCGAAACAGTGCATTGATCAGCCTGCAGGAGTAGTGCGATGTGTGTTTCGCATATATTACAGTATAATCAGGTGTACGATCTTTATTAGTACCATAAGAGTGTATCAATCCTCGATATGAGCTAAACATCAGATCACTAGTGAATGCAGATCTCCGGCTGGTACAGTTTCATGCTACTGTACTCGATCCAATACGGTCGAAAACACCCTTCTGTGTCAAACATTGTGCAAAAATTCTATTCTTTTACTAAACTGATCAACGTGCAACTCCTTCCTCATGCGGTGCAACTCCGGCAAAAGCAGCTCCTTCCTAGCCCAGCAGCTTCTACCATGTGCACTCCCTTCCTACTATCGACCGGTGCGGCGACCGCGACACACCACACTCGCCGATCAGAACCATAATAGTATCAGAGTTAAGCGAGTCATCTTACCCAACCCGTTTTCAAAACCATATAAATAAATATATGTTTCCAGATACTGAGCTAAAGCTACTGAGCGTGAGCTAAAGCGTGTGGTTTCTCGGGATGTCTACAGGGGCGCTGGTTGTCACAACAGGCAACAGCGCCCTATTAGCCAAGCCAAGAGTGTTTAATTCCTGCTCACGCAATTCGTTTCGCCAACATCCAACACTGTCCAAACTTGTATTTTCGTTGAAATTACAAGTTTGGACGACATCAGGTCAAAGTATTTGCCACACACGCATGCTCGAAACAGATTGGAGGGTAGGGATAGAGAGAGATACCTGCCTTCTTTTAGCTTTTTCTACTCCATTGGAGAAAATGGTAACATCGCACATCTCTCCTTTCTTGTATGTTTCGTACGTCTCCCGAAAGAAAGGAAAGACGATGTCCCGTGGAGGGTTGGTTCGAAACAGCTCCGAGGAGATAGTGGCATCTGCCTGCAAAACAAAACGTTTGGGCCTTATTTCGATAACAAATACAAACATGAAGAACGATAAAAGGTCAAGTATCTCGACTTTTTAGCTACATTTTACATGATATTTTCTAGAGAGTCTATAGGTGTTCTGTTTTAGCGACAACAGATCAAATTAAAGAGGGCGCGCAGCGCCCTCTCTTTTGGCTTAGGATAAGGCTCGCGCTAGAATTTTCAAGAAGCGATATCCAAAGGTCATGTTAGCAACAGTGTGAACTCATCCAATTCATGTTAGTTAGATTCACACAGTTCCGTAGGTCAGATCACTGGTTGACGGCATCTTTGTATCTTTTCTCCGTGCACCCATGAGACGAGAGGCCAGCGTGTGGGTGTGTGTGTGTGTGTGTGTGTGTGTGTGTGGACGTTTCCAGTCAACGCTGGCTGCTAGCTCCGGGGCTAGCCGCGAGAGAGAGCGCGAGAGAGCACGCTGATAGCAGAGGGCGCAGACAAGGCAGACATGCACTTATGCCACCGCGACCGCAAATGCAGAGAAATTTGTCATTTAAAAACGTTTCTATACAATACTATGAAAATGGGCCGGGTTGGCCAAGTGGATAGCGTCACAGCTTGCTAAGTGAACGGTCGCAGGTTCGATTCCCCTCGCGGGCAATTGTTCTACCGAATTCCACTACCACCCGGTGGGGCGCGTGAACCCACTCTCACTCTCTGAGAGCCCTACCATCGGCGGCGGCAGTCTTTCAAGATCTTCTACCACGCCTCGCATCCGGAACTGGTCACTTCGCGATGTTCACGCCCATCTACCATGAACAGTCAGGACTTGCGCCGCACTGTTCCAGCCAAGGAGCCCCAATACCCCACTGTAGGATTGTGTGTGCTTCCAGATAACCCATCATGCTACCATTGTATGTACATGTCGGAATCGGGCTGATAAACAAACAACTATGAAAATCTAGTTTCATATACGCAACACGAACTGCATTCTGTAGTAGTCAATTACTTGCTACCATCGTTTGTCTTCCATCATAGTTCTGTGCGTACTAATTAAAGAAGAACGTGACAATAAGTGAGATAAGAAATTTCTATGAAATTCAACAAAAGCACATGTATTATCTGTTAAAAAGTACTTGCGTAAAGAGAGTCAGTTTGTCTTGACCCAATTCAACAAAAGCGCATGCATAAAACGTTTACAAATACTAACACAAACCTGCAAATACCGGACCGTTGACACTACATAACATATGAAATATGAGAATACAAATAATGCCAATGTTAGAGAGAGAGAGAGAGAAACAGAAAGAGAGAGAGAGAGAGAGAGAAAGAGAGAGAGAGAAAGAGAGAGAGAGAGAGAGAGAAAGAGAGAGAGAGAGGAGCAGGTTTGTGTTAGTATTTGTAAACGTTTTGTGCATGCGCTTTTGTTGAATTGGGTCAAGACAAACTGACTCTCTTTACGCAAGTACTTTTTAACATATAATTATTTATACGATTAGAACGTTTTCGGCATAATATCGCAAAGAGTTAGTCAGGAGAGCGCTGTCGCTTGCGTTGAAGAGTCTTTTCCTCTCACACGTACCCCACTTGCTGCGAACTTTTTCAAAATCACCACTTGTTCACCCTCAGTTACTGCCTCCTATGTATGATCACGAGAATTATGACCTATGGATACAAAACATAGATATACAATGGTTTCAAGTAACCAATCAATACAAATAATATGAGATAAAGATATAATATTTATCAAAACAAATACAAAACAGAAAATTATAAGCTAACCACAACATAAATCACATCACGAAAATACAATAAACTCTTCAATCGATAACCTCGTGCAAAAGAACACGACAACAATATGTCGACGACCCACCCACACTCGATCACTCGACTGCTCCTTTCCGTTGACGATGGTCGTCCCTCCAGCCACCACTATCACTCCATCCACCACCGCAGCTCCGAAGTCGTACAGCTTCTGGAAAGTTGCGGTCAGTCTCACTTCCTCTCTCTTTCCATCCTCTTATGCCCCTTGTCTCTCATCTTACCATCGGCAGAGGCAGCGAGAGGCGCCACTTGTTCGTCTTCGGGTTGAACACCTCCACCTGAAAACACAACGTCTTCATACGACACCCATACCTTCGATACCGTATCGTGGATGGTGTTTACGTTCTTGCCCCCAATCGCCCACAGCTCTCCTCCCTTTTCCAGCAGACTCAAGTGCGAGCGGGGAGTGCGTATGGCACTCGCCTTAGGACATCCCTTCGCCGAGTAAGAGGCAATACGACCTAACGAGAAACATTGACAATTACAATCACACACACCACTCGCCATTGTCATTGTAGGTGGTGGTGGTGCAGGAGACTATAATCTCCTCCTTGCATTCCTTTTTGCCCTTCCGCGGACCGATTCCTCCCACCAAGTACACAAAGTCACCCAGTTTGGCGACGCCGAAGTGCTCCTTCTTGGTCCTCAATCATCCTCATTTCTCTCTTTCTTTCTCTCTCTCTCTCTTTCTCTCTCTCCCCCCCCCCCCCCCACTCACGTGTTCTTGACAAACGCACTCTTGGGCACCCATGTTGGGGTTCGCGCGCCCTTCGTTCGGAAGTGATGCACTCGGCGGCTGGAAAAGGCCCATGTGCATCTCCATTTCTCCACTCTCCACTCTCCTCTCTCCACTCTCCACTCTCCACTCTCCACTCTCCACTCTCCACCCTCCACTCTCCACTCTCCACTCTCCACTCTCCACTCTCCACTCTCCACTCTCCACTCTCCACTCTCCTCTCTCTCTCTCTCTCTCTCTCTCTCTCTCTCTCTCTCTCTCTCTCTGCCCTACTTGATGTCACCGGTTCCTCCGATAGTCAGCATCTCTCCTGCCTGTATGCCAACAAGGCCAAAGTCGCGGTGGGCAAAGGGCAGGGTGAGGTTCGGTGGGGACAACTTCCAGGTGCCTCAACACGCAGCACGTGAACCACATCCACTATCAATCATTACCTGTGGCCATATCCAGCTGTTCAGTTTCGAGAACACTCGCCCCGTTCCATCCACCCATGCACACCAACACATCCATGCCTTGGCGAGACAGCAAGTGCACCCCGTGGCCCATCCTCAACCAAGCATTGTACAACGACGCATCAATGGATGACTGACCTGTTGTGAAGGAGCGAAGGGGCGGGACTCCAGTGGGCGGAGCACATCTCGAATGCGCCTAGCGGACCGCGAGCCACTCCGAACCCATGCGGGCTCAGCGACAACGCCTACACAATAACACGGGAAATATAATCATAGACACATACGATAACTTACGTTGAGAGTGAGGTTGCCAATGAAAGAGTGCTTGATGACGTCATTGAAGAGATCAGGTCGAGAAACGATCATTGCTTTGAAGTTATCGAGAGTAGAAACGCGCATCACAGAAATCATGCTGAAAAAGAACACTGATTTCCATCTGATTCTTTCCATCGCCTTACCTAGACAATTGCTGCTCCCTCTCCCTCTCCTTCTCCGCCCATCCAACCACTCCCTCCCACTTGTCGAATCGCTTGCGCATCCAACATCTGAAGATCTCCACTCTCGTGCATCTTCACGTAGCACTCAGCAACAAAGCTGGCTGCTGCGTCGGCGAGTCGGGAGATGCTCATCTGGAGGCCATGGCAGAGAAGGGCAGCCGCATTCTCACACGACACGACAGAGATGAGGATGCTGGAGAAAGCATTCTTGTGTCAACAAAGACAGATTGTGTTGCTAGTGAGTGAGGAAGAGTAAGAAAGGGCGACTCACTCGACACACGCTTCCCTGACTGTGTCGATTTGTAGCAGATCAGCCGCCTGGAGGAGGGAGACTGCATCCTCGGCTGACTCCGCCCACACCTCCTTGCCATACATGTGCTGCACCAACCTCCGGAGAGAGGTCAAAGACACTCCCTGCAAATTTCTCTTCCTCCTTTCTTTTGCAGTGTAAAAAATAACGCACCTTCAAATTGATCCTGTTCTCCAGCACCTCTTTTCCATTCAGAGATCGCATGCGTTCGAAGAACTGGGAAGCTGCGCAGAGGACGTCCCAGTGGGCACTCATCTGGAAGGACACGAAGCACATCTCATTCCTGCCCCTCCCTCCTCATTCACCTCACACGGTCCCTGTTCTCCCTTCGCCACCAGCTTCACGTCTACCTTGTGGTCGTCCCTGTAGTAAGGAGGGATGAGATGAGATGGGGGAAGGGACATACCATCGACCGAGCAGCTTCTCCTTCCCGTCTCCCGGGGCAATCACCCGCCACTTGGCCTCTCGAGCCCGCTTCGCAGCAGCAGCCGCCGCCGCCTCCTCCTCCTCTTCAATCATAACATTACGAATCAAAAGATTGAGCGAGTGTACCACACCCACCTTCTTTCTGCATTTGCAGTCCTTTTGTCACTCCCGGAAGCGCGAATCCGTCACGTGCAGGGGTAATGTCGGGCTGGCGGGTCTGGAGACTGGTCGAGGAATCCGCTTTCTCCGCACTCGTCATCTTCCTGGTGGGAAGCCGCGTCGGGCTAACTGGGAGCAAACACAATGATAAATAAATAAGCAAATCACTCACTCAGCTCGATGATGAACTGACAGACGACGGCGGGGGAGAGACGGCGCCAGTCAGAGTCAGTCCGGAAGAACACAGTCCTGAACGGACACCACGCCTAGAGAAGACGCTGTGCGTTTGAGTGGAAGCAAGAGAGATACCTGCGCAACGGGTAGGGTAACCCACCCGGGCCCGATGTGAGGCGCGGGACAGAGAAGCCGCAGAGTCACACAGATAGTCTCCTGAAACGTCAAAGAGTCCTCACTAACAAGCAAATGGCAACAGGTCACCCCCACAACTCGCTATGTTTTGATGGAATCTTGTAGGCATGCCGCATACCAAGCCCTAGCCAAAATTAAAAATCTCGAAGAGCACCGGAAGTGCCCTAATTAAGCACCGGAAGTTTACGTGCATTCTCGTGCGCGATAGGTCATTGCGCAAGCCATCCCGAAATGCGGACAGTGAAACATCGGTTCGGCGGCCTAGTGAATAGTGAGTTAATTCGGAAAAAAAGGGCCGTATTACGGACCCGCAGAAACACGGAACTGCATACCGTAACATGGTATTGAAATTATAACGGAACCGCAAAATAAAAGTGTTCCTCTTAAAATTTGCCACTCCGTATGACAAATGTAACGGAACTGCAGATACGTATAACGGAACTGCAATATTCGTTGCGGGACCATTTTCGCAAATCTCGTGATAAATTTCCTTTTTTCTCTTCGTTGTTTATTTATGGTGTTGTTTATTTATATATTGGTTTCCAGGCTAATGGACGACCGTCCCTTGAGAAGAAGTGGTCGATCCCTAACTCCAAATAAGCGAGTTTTCGATGAAGGTGAGTGATTTGTGTTTGTTTGTGTTGTTTGTTTGATTCCTTTGATTTTTAATTTTTAATTTATTTTTTAGGCTTGTTCATTTTCGGTGAAGATATTTCGGAACCCAACCTGTCATTGAGACGGAAGGAAAAATCAGCGAAGAAAGGTGCGTTTATTGGTGTATTTCATGAGTGAAACCTATCCATTTCAGGTCTGGATTTCGGAAGAGCGGTAGATGTCGCTCGTCGGGCAATCGAAAGATGTCCCCTTGTCAAAGGTGAATAAATTTATTCAGTTAATTTGATTAACTTTTTTCCTACTAAACGTACACAAATTAGGTGTTCGACAGTTATTATTATACAAAATATAAAGTGTGTTATAAAATGATTATTTTTCATTTTGATGTTTTAGGAAAACAGCGGCTATCTCGCGTGCCGGAAAAAGCAATGCAAATGGCAAATAGCAAGAAGGACGTCGCGCAACACCAGCTGACTCCGCTGAATGACCAGCAGTATGGAGACGAGGAGGAGGAGATGGGCAGAACACTCGAACAAGTATCGCCTGATCGCACTCAACAAGGTGAGGCTGCACTCTTTCAATTTACCTTGTGTTTTCGATGATTTGAATTTTACTTGTGATTATGTGATTGTCATTCAGTGTTCGTCGCGCAAGCATCCGTCTCGCGGCCGCCGGTACCCGTCCGGAAGCAAGGAGCACCACATGGGCAGGCTCTTGTCCAACATCCTCAACGCCAACAGCACCAGCTGACTCCGTTTTCAGTGATGAGATTTCGTATTGCGTTTATGATGTTCTGTTAGTATAGCTTTAATGAAGTAAGAGAAAGGAGAATGCGGCGAGGATCGCAGCTGGGAGACAAGGTGAGTGCCGGGAGAGAGAGAGAGAGAGAGAGAGAGATAGGGGGAGGAGGGTTGTATGTAGCGTATTTCGATTGAATCATGTTCTGAGGTTACTGTACTTTGAATTGGTTACGGTATGGTAATGTGAATATGTCAGGTCGTCCAGACTGATGTGATTCGCGATTGCGGCAAGAAACACCACCAGTGACGGCGCAGGATGACTGGCGCTCACTGTGCCTTTTCCAATCGCAGCTGGGAGACAAGGTGAGTGCCGGGAGAGAGAGAGAGAGAGAGAGAGAGAGAGATAGGGGGAGGAGGGTTGTATGTAGCGAATCATGTTCTGAGGTTACTGTACTTTGAATTGGTTACGGTATGGTAATGTGAATATGTCAGGTCGTCCAGACTGATGTGAAATGCGACTGTGGCGAGCAGGAGAGCAGGAGAGAAGAGAGCAAAAGCTATACAGAACAGAATATCATAATCGCATTCACCATTTTTGTTTAGCTTAATTTATATATTGTTTCGTTTTTATACACTAGTTTGTTTTTCCCAAATGTGCCATTAATCCCAATTACGATATTTATTTATTGTATCATTACGGTTGTTGGTCATCACCGATTATTATCGCTGATTGTTACAATATTCAAGTTTTTTTACTAGGCTTACCACTACTGTCACTTGTTTGTTATTCCCGAGATTGTGCCATCACCTTAAAACTACTGATTTCAATAAATATGATGAATTATCAGTTGACTTACAATACTAACAATGTATTACGATAACCTGTATCACTCGCACATTTCATAAATATGCAATCATATTGATGTTTTTAATACAAATTCACGACACATATTGTTTTCACATAATTTTTTGATGTTCTGCTATACATTTGCAGTTCCGTACTGTATTTTGCAGTACCGTACTATATTTTGCAGTTCCGTTACAATTATGCAACGGAACAGCAAGATTTTGACCGGAATGCTGTTCCGTCACTCTCTGCAGTTCCGTGTTCCTGCGGGTCCGTAATACGGCCAAAAAAAGTGGTGACTAAGGTTCTGTCTCCGCCGGTGCAAAATGTTTTGCCAAATTCGAAACACATTTTTACGAGAAAAAACACAAGTATAGGATCATATACAAAATGTTTTTTTCCCAAAAGTTATTTGAGTTATTGAAAGGCTCTCGTGTGCTTCATTTGGAAGATTGATGACGGAATGATTATTTCTTCCGCTCCGCTGTCAATTTGTATTCCAACGGTGCAAGTAAGAATAAATTAACCTATTGAAAAAACAAAATCCACTCATTCTTTATTTCTGATGTGAGGACTTGCGACAAAACTGTGTTTCAAATTTGGCAAAACATTTTGCACCGGCGAAGCAGAACCTTAGTCACCACTTTTTCCGAATTAACTCACTATCCACTAGGCCGCCGAACCGATGCTTCACTGTCCGCATTTCGGGATGGCATGCGCAATGACCTATCGCGCACGAGAATACACGTAAACTTCCGGTGCTTAATTAGGGCACTTCCGGTGCTCTTCGAGATTTTAATTTTGGCTAGGGCTTGGTATGGGGCATGCCTACAAGAATCCATCGTAACATAGCGAGTTGTGGGGGGTGACCTGTTGCCATTTGCTTGTAAAAGCAAACACACACGGACATAAACCAATTTACTTTACACAAGCCGCTGCAAGCTCCTTCCAGTCGACTAGACATGATAGCTCTAGCATGTGTACCGACCTGAGTGTAGGTGGTGACTCGGAACCCCCTCTTGTCCATCTCCACGCATCCACGAGTGTCCACCCAGCCCCCGTTGAGATGCAACAGACGCACCGCCGTGTCAGCCAACCACAACCTCATCCTGAAACAACAACAACAACACACTACACTAACAAACAACACTGAACACGCGGCGACAATAACGAAATATCAGCAATATCGAGTACGTTTATCGAATCACAACATCTAGTCAAAGTAATCCTCAATGTCGATGGATGGATCAAGAAAATCGGCCTGAATGAAGGATACATCGGTGCCGTTCAGAATCAGATTCTCCAGGGTCTCCTCCAGACCACTCTCTCCTGAAACAACAACAACAGCAACGTTGTTCAAACATATAGGCCATCCCCCATTTTCATCGTACAGAATCATCGCCGGCGAACCAGACAGAGGCGAAATGACGATGATTTGATGCGATTTCTCCCATTTTGGAGCATTTTTGTATTAAAACTGTGTGAAATCGATCGAAATTCAAAAATCCTAAAAACAGGTCCTCTTCGGACATCGTTGGAGCATATCCTCCAGAAAACTGGTTTCTGTACGATCAATTTGAAGATAGTTATTAAGTTTTATAGATTTCACCTACAAAACAGCCTGTAAAAGTCGGTTTTTGTGCAATATTGAGAAAACTAGGTCGAAATTCAAAAATCGAAGAAACAGGTCATGTGAAGAATATCTCTCCAAACCACATGTCAAAATTTCATAAAGATTCGATAATTCTGAACGGAGTTATTAACTTCGATAGGTAAAAAAACTTTGCTTCATTTGACTTGCAAATGACCCTCATTTCCCTAAATATAGACCGCCAAGCTCGCGAATTGCGCGGTCGAATAGTCTTGCGCAAGCAGATAACGAGATATTGATTCTTCAAATAATGTCTGGTAAATATTCTGAGAAATGACTGCCGTACGATGAAAGGGGGGGACGGCCTATATTGAGTCAGCATTCCACCTGACCATTCAAATTCTTTCACCTGAAACCTCCCTCTACGCTCCTTCTCCCTGTCCCCACACCTTACACCCACCAATCAGCACCGCTCCCTTGACGCGTCCATTGTACATCACACACCTCACATACTCCTCATCGCCAATCGTCCTGAACCAATCGATTCGATCCATAGATAAATGGATCTGTCATCATCTGCTGCTCACCTCTCCACCGCATACCATCCTTCTGGCTGTCTCTCCGCTCGAAAGTCTCCCAGAAACACCACCTTGTATCCACAGAATGTGGTCGCGTGGGCGAAAAGTTCAAAACAGAACGAGGGATCTCCCCCCGTTGGCCACGCCCCTTCCGACTCCGCCCCCATCAACATCCCATCCGCACACTGCTCACCCAGCTGACGAGCTTGTGTCCATAGACGCATCTGAAATGAAAAAAATGCAATCAGTGTCCTTTGGTAGCATATTTTAGAAGAAATGAAATAAACTAATGACGCAAATACACGACTGACCCTGCATGCGACCGATGCTGAAACCGATGCTTTTCTACCGTAGTATCATTCACTGCGCGCCCTAGAGTGATACCGCGTTTGCAACTGTATTGATTGACTTGTGTGTGATAAGTCTGCGTAAGTTTTGATCATTTGTTTTACGTCATCAAAGACTTCCGAAAAAGAAGATTGAAGAAGTGACCTGTTTCCAATCGGCGCTCTTGTTCCACTCTGCCGTGCACACATCTCCACACGCGTAGACACCGGGGACGGAGGAGCGACACGCGGAGTCGACAGAGATGCCCCCGTCGGGAGACACACACAACTGAACACACACCATTGGAAAGGCACGTCCCCCACAACACCCACCTGCTCGCACTCGGCCTTCCACAGTGCACTGTTGGGGGTGACCCCGGTGGCCGCCACCACAGCATCACACTCCACCACACTCCCATCCGACAGACGGGCACACACTCGGTCGTCGGCCACGAAGTCCAGCGATTCCACAGACACACCGACGCGCATATCCACACAGTGACCCTCAACATAGCAACGTCGAATCAGCGCTCTCAACATGACTGCTACCTCTGCCCGTCCTCGCAGCTGCACGGCACTGCTCCAGTCGGGTCCGAGTGCACAGCCGCGTGTCTGTGCAGCAGGCAGGGGCGGGCCGGCGGCATAGCGCACCCGCGGCTGCACCCCGTCCGTCTTCCCGCCGCCGTGTCTGCCCGCGAGGATGCGCCCGCGCAGCCACTCGGCCACCGGAGGCTCGAAGAACACCGAACACGGAGACGAGTCGCGGATCGCCCACGTGATGCACACCGACGAGAGCTCGTACCTGAAACAATCATTGAAACATGACGTCGATCAGAGCAGACTGACACCAACTCGGTGGCGATGCCTCCGTTGCCAATGAGCAGCAGGGTGCGGACATGGGCGAGGCGGGCGGACAAGGCGGCGGCGGAGTCCGAGTCGCGCACCGACAGCACACGCGGGTCGGCGAACGGAGACTGCATGAAAAGGCATCGGTCCTCTATCCTCCCTCCCTCCCTCCACTCACCGTCGGAACAGCCCCCGTGGCGATACACAGTCGATCGTATGCAATCGTCTCACCAGTTGAAAGGATCACTTCCTGGAATTGTACGTAACTGCACATACATAAAAACACTGACTCATGCAAAGCCCATAATTTGCTAACATCTGGAGGCTAGTAAATGAGCGGAGGATGCACCTTATGGTTCCATTTCCAGTGTCGCACCTCTGCCGTCACGAGTCGGATGCCGTCTTCCAGGCACGAAGACACGCCCACATCGAACAACTCGGTGAACTGGCCTACCTACAACAAAAATGCAACATATCGTTTCTTCCTACTGTTCGTTCACTCACTCTATTCCAGTTGAGAACCGTCTTCACAGTAGAACTTGCGGAGATCAGAACGACCTAAAACCCTCATCCTCTTTTCTCTCTCCCTCCCCCCCCCCCTCTCTCTCTCTCTCTCTCTCTCTCACCTCATCCTCCTCTCCTGTCAGTCTCCGCAGTCTCTGAGCACAGCTCACTCCTGCTACTCCTCCACCCACAATCACATAACGCATCCCTACACTACAAACACCTCCACGCATTTCGCACTTACTGCATACCATTCTCCCATACAGATATCAACTGGCAGCTAACCAATCTCTACATCAAAAAAATACAACTTTCAAAAACACACATTTATTCGCAAACGTATATCCAAATCCAACAATCAACAAAGGGAATAACAAGGGAAACTCTCGAAACGAAACAACATCAACAATAAAATTTGACAACACACGACTGTAGATATATTTCTATCACTTCCTCTCGATAACAGCGACAAAGAATCCGTTGGTGAGAGTGGTCCTAGGATCGGCACGGAGACAGTGCTGTCCACACTCATAATCCTGCAAAGACAGCCCTCCTTCTTTGCCACTCTCTCTCTCTATCTCTATCTCCCTCCCTCCCTCTCACCTTCAGCCCCCTCTCTGTCCAACTGGGAAGGACTCCCTTCTTGATCTGCCACGCAGAAGAGATCTGGTCGTCGTTTAGAACCTCCTCCACCACCTGTTCGTTCTCCTCGGCATGTATCGAACAAGTCGAGTAGACGACCCTCTGCAGACGTGGCAGCTTCAGTGCGTGCTTCAGGATCATAGCCTGCAAATACAGAAATATCAGCTACAACAAATTATTTCTTCCTCTCTCGCATCGCGCGGTCGGGTCGAAATGATCTTCCCCCAGTACCCTTGAGCAAGGCGGGGAATAGCTCATGAGAACGCTGTCTTCCTAGCCCGCGGAGTTACTATTGTGGATTATAATGGAAGGAAAGGAACACCAGGAGCCCCACTATCGTCTATAATGGTATCTAATTATAATGGATTATGGAAAGGAAATCGAATGACTATCGACTGAATATCGATCTAATATCGACTTTCGACCTTCGACTCTACCATCTTCGTTGCTTAACTGTGTTTCTCCCAGCGCTTAGCCCTTGTGGTGTACCGTATGCACTTGTTGTATAGTCAGGATATAGCGATTCTGGATAAATGATTGATTGATTGATTGATCAGCTACAAGAACACATTCATTATTTAAGATGACATATCAATATGAGAAATGCTCAGAAATGAATTACCACATAACTTTCTAACAGACAGAGCGAGGGTATCATGAAACAATCGGCTAATGCCGGAATCGTGCATTTTCCACATCTCACCCACCTGGAGATTCTTGAGCTTTGCCAGCCTCCTCTCGTCTGCGTTTCCTCCCACCAACTCATCCATACGCTTCACGATACCCGAACCCGAGCACGGAGGGTCGACAATCGCAAACTTGACCTGAATAATACTATCGTGTCCAATCCAATCCATTCCATTCCAGTCCACTCAAGTCCACCCACCTTGGAAAACTTCTTGTCGTTGGTGTCCGTCTTGAGGAAGTCGCCGTTAAACACGCTGGCATTTGTGACGCCGCTGTACTCGAGCAGCTGATTCATCGTGTCCACACGGTCGGCCGCGCGGTCCATCGCCCACACCTTGCTACAAACTTATTTCATATTCCCTCCCCTTTCTCCTCTCCCCCCCCCTCTCCCTCCCTCCCTCCCTCTCTCTCTCTCTCTCTCTCTCTCTCTCTCTCTCTCTCTCTCTCTCTCTGCACGCACCCCTCGTTGTTGAGTAGCGCAGCTACATGACTCGTCTTCATTCCGGGGGCGGCGCAGCAGTCGAACACATGAGAGCCCGCCGTCGGCTCCAGCAGGAACGCCGGCAGACACGACGCCTGCAACAATGGATAATTGCACACATCAAACTAGCAGTAAGTAGAGAATGTTCCCTTGCGAAAACAACTATTTTACTAAATATTTAACTCTCTCCTCTCCCATCCTCACCCACCTTGTCCTGGAGGATGAGATACCTCTGCTCGACCATCCAGTACGTGTGGAACTCGTTGTTGTTCTTGAAGATGAGCAGGTTCTCCACGTGAGGATCCACAAACACATCCGCCTCTCCAATGGACGACACTCGAGCCGCAAAGTCGTCGGTAGGAGAGAGGTGCGTGATCTGACCACAAATATAATAGCCAGCACAAACACAATTCCTAGAACACATTGAACGAGCTCGCACCTTCCACTCCTCCTCCTCGAGTGTCTTGATGGCCTGCTCGGTCGTCCATTTGAGAGTGTTGATTCGAGCATACCTGTGATTGTTCGTTGTTCCTCCTGCCTCATCCGATCCCCCTCACCCCTCCCCCTCTTCTCACCTGGGCACCTCGATCGGTTTGCTTTTCACAGCATCCGCATCCTTGATCGACTGCATGCCCCGGCCCTCCTCCGCCAAGAACTTCTCCTAAAACACCAAAACAACCAATATAAATATAAATAACAAGACGTACCGCATCCTGGATGGCCTTTGCCCTGGAGTACACGACTGCCTTGAGCTTGGGAGAGGCTCTATTGAGTCCGTTTCCACCGAGGAACTCGTACAGCAACACGTACACCAGCTCGAAGTTGTGCTCGATCATCGGGTCAGTCACCATCTCGTACAACTCCCTCGAAACAATTGATTAATTGATTTAAAAATGTCAAAAAACAACAACATAATTTTATAGGGTAAGATATGAGCACTACGATTTTTTTCTTAGGATAATTGGATAGTTAGTAATAGTAATGATAAAAGGACGTACCTTTCCTTTAGCAGCTCATCGAATACGGTTCTGTACTTGAGCGTCTCGCATGCCAGCTTCAGCAACAGCTTCTTGTTCTGAAAAAGACCGCCATTAGTCAAGATAAAAAGTCAAACAACAAACGAGACATGTTTTAACACTTTCACCACTCTCTCACAGATATGGAAATTTCAATAACAATTTATCCAACCAGCGCGAGAAAAACAACCAAAATCAACAAGTACATAAAACATACACGAAGGCGGCCTACAAGGGCTTGGTGTACTTGGCCTGCAGCCACACGCGGTACATCTTGACCTGCTTGGCCCGGTTGACGATGAGTCTCCTGTCTACCAGGTTAGCCTGCTTCTCCAGACCACACTCTGCCAGCAGATCATGCATCTCATCCTGTGTCCGAAAGAACACAAGAGTCCCGTCTCCCCTGCAGTACAGGTTCTCCTCGATCAACCTGTCTTTCTTGAAACGCAGCTGCGTGAGATCGTACTTGCCGTAGTCCTTGAGCAACAGCGCACCGCCTGGCTTGAGCAGGGAGACGAGGTGTCTGACAGCGTCAGCCGTCTTAGTAGGATGGATGGCGGACAGGACGTAGATGCAGCTGATGAGATCGAGGGAAGCGGGCTCGATGAGTGCGGGCGGGGGCTGGGTGATGTCCCAGACGAACGCGTGTCCGTGCGTCTCGTCGTACTTCTCGTTGCCGCGCAGCACATCCACCGCCACTTTGCTGTAGTCACACGAGTAGAGGAACATCTTCCTGGTAGGATCCAGTTCAAGGAGGGGGAACGTCGTGTTGCCCACGCCGCAGCCTACTTCCAGAGCACGGATCTTGGTACCCTGTAATTGAGAAGTGAGATGGGAAAAAACCGATCAAATCTCACCTCCGGTCGTTGAGTCATATCGAACTCGGGAAACTCTTTGAGCAGCCAGTTCCTGTCCATGAAGAATTTGTTCGTGTGAATAGAGTAGAAGGCGTCCCATTGCTTGGCCGGGTCACTTACTAGCTCTGCAGCCCGCTCCTCCTCCACCTTAGCAGATCTCTGCTTATCCACAACCTGGAGACAAAACTAAATGAACATTAAGAATGATTCGTACCTTGAGAGCGTCCTCCTCCATACTTTCGTCCCAAGGGACGTTGTCCCATGCGTTGTGGTCGAACACTTTGTCGGCGTCTGTGAGGTAGCGGGTGCCGAAGCGCTCGCCCGCTGCTGCCTCCTCTTCCCTCATTCTATTACCTCAACAGGTAACCACTGTTCTTACCTTGCACAGTCCAACAAACGCGGCACAGATTCACGGATTGGATATCGAACAGGAAACAAACGACGAGTTCGACAAGTACAAATATCACTTAGCGAATAGACACTGTTCACACAAAGCCCTCCAGCCACTCATTCACATGATTGAATACAATAACTTCGAACCCGGTAGTAGCTTTCGTAGACGAGTGGCCGCAAACTTTTCTCCTTGTTCAGCACCTTTGTAATGACGTTCGCCACTTCAAAGTACAATTCGTCCATCGACATCTTGTCGACAGATGAAACTGCACTGCAAAAATCATCAACGATTATGATTTCAATAACAAAAAAATTAAAAAAAAATTTAGGAAAAAAGGAGCGGAGCATATTTTAAATAATGTCAATTTAATTCTAAACTTTATCTGTAGAGCACGATAATATTAGTGTTTTACAGGTTGAGGTTGGAATTAGAAAACAACTAACAAAAAATTATTTTTTCAAATATAATAATTGAATTACAAACATTTATATTACTGTTGAGATTGATATAAACTGTCACCAATTCACTGATATCAACATCTCAGTATATACCAGTGTTTTTATCATCCAGATCTTGAATCTCGCAGTAATCTGAAAACAGTTGCTTGCTTCTCCTCCCGTTGAAAGAGCGCTGTATAAATCAAAATCAGGCGATCGCATGACTACTGAGGTACTTTCAAGTCTCTCCTACAATCATTATATTGACCATTCAAACCTCTGTATCCGTCTGTCTTTGTTGTTTCCCATCTGTTCGGTGGTTCTTGTGCAATCCATCTCTCTCTCTCTCTCTCTCTCTCTCTCTCTCTCTCTCTCTTTCTTTCTCCTTTGCCCGCCTTTGAAAACATATCGAACACATGTCCGCGCATGGCACAGATGTCCCGAGCTCATGTATAAAAGACCACTGCTGTCCACAGTCCTCTACCTACCGCATACACTCTTATCTAAGCACTTGTTTGAACAGTATTTCGACGCTCACCCCATCAATCATCCTTTCCTTCTCACTCTTCCAGCCATGCTACTTCTCCTCCCGCTGCTCCTTCTCCCCTTCTGCTCTGCTGTCGACATCTGCGAGACTGCCCCGCCCGCTCTCTGGTGCCAGAACAAGGAACTGGCTGCCAAGTGCGGGTTCACCGAGCACTGCGATCGGTAAGCACAACCTATGCAACTCTGTAGAGTGAGTAGATCGAATACCAACAATCGATTTCATTCAACATTAATATTCACGGTAGATCACAACTAGATGAATGTATATTGCTCAATTAGTTGACGACACGCGTGTTCAGTTATTCCAAGTCCCGCTGGAACCAGCCGGTGCAGATCACTCTTCTCTACGAGGCCCTCTGCCCCGGGTGCCAGAGGTTCATCACCGAGCAGCTATATCCGAAAGTCATTTTATCCTCCTCTCTTCCGCCTTATCTCTTTCTCCCTATAGATTTCTCCCTATTATCACAGTCATTTTCTCTCTTTTCAGATTCTCAAGAACTTCGCTGACTTCGTCCAGATCGAGCTTGTTCCCTACGGAAACGCTAAGCGCAAGGTACCGTCTTCTTATGGTACCGTGTCGTATCGTCACCACCATTTTTCAGGACGGAGTTATCACTTGCCAGCATGGAGAGGAGGAGTGCAAGCTGAACCGGTGAGTCAATCAATTCAAATTCAAACCCATCAATGATTGCTACTCAGGTTCGAGTCGTGCATCATTGACGCTGCTCAGGACCAGGCCACCGTCGTGCCTATCATCTACTGCCTCGAGAACCAGCTCAAGGTATCTCTCCCCCGTCTCCCCTCACTCTCACACGCACTCTTCGCTTTCAGGCCGGCGTCCCGATGGAGAAGGCTTCTGAGAAGTGCTTCCGCACACTCCAGGTTGACGATGGAATCATCCGCATGACCCAGTAAGTCATACAGTCCATCGCCATTTCATCACTCTATTCCACAGGTCCTGTCTCGTCTCCAAGCTGGGAGAGAAGCTCCAGTTCAAGGCAGCAGAGCGCACCGAGAACGTGAGTGGGCGTGCTTTGAAGGGGCATAGTACATATTTTCAGGTCTACCCGGAGGCTCACAAGCACGTGCCCTGGGTGCTGTTCAACAACGTCTCTCTCAACGCCATGCAGAACTCGCTCGACAACATCCCCGACCTCATCTGCCAGTTCTACCAGGTAACCAATCGAGGTGCGCGTGCTGACATCATTGTCATTGCAGGGCGACAAGAAGATCGCGGCGTGTGAGGGAAGCGAGCGCCGTCGCCTCGCCACCATCAACCCCTCCTTCTACTTCTAATCAAACACAACAACGCTACTCCTAGTAATCTATCAGTCCTGTACAATCTCTCCTTTTGAAATAAATCATTGCAGCATCAATATGCAGATCGTACAGACGCAACAGGCAAATAGAAAATTAATTTATAAAATCGCAACAATCAACGATCAACAGCAGCAGATTCATTACGAGATGGGATGGGCTGTCAGCAGACCGCGCGGGTCAGGGAGGCGCGGAGACGAAAGAGTGTAACAACGTGTAGAAATTACGAAGCTAGCGGTGTGCATTATTACGTAGAGACCTTATAGTAAAACTCACGGGCATGGGATGACTACAAACGAGAACAAGTGTGTGTGTTGGCAGTCCGTGTGAGTGGGAGAGCCTTAGCAGGGCCTGTTGTCCTGCTGGCGGGGGCGGGGAGCGCACTTGATGATGTCATCAACACGCAGAATCTGCTCGCACGCCTCGGCCGCAGAAGACACCATGCACATCTTCACATTGAACGACTCGATCACTCCCAGCTCAACGACGTTCGCGATCACGCCGTTCTCGATATCTGCAATAACAAAGAGTCAGTACATGTCCTCCTCCTCCTCCGCTTCCCTCTCTGCCTTTCGCACTGACCGATTCCCATGTCGTGGTTTCCGTTGGCGTGCTCGGCGCGCAGCCTGGTCACCAGATCGGCCGAGTCCAGACCAGCATTGTCGCAGATGATGGTCGGCAGCTGAGCGAGAGCGCGGCCGAAAGCCTCAACGGCCAGAGCCTCCTTTCCGGCAATCTTCTGCGACTCAACCTGAAACGCAGCGAATAACAATCACACAATGGTGAATAGAAAGGAGAGCAGTAACTCACAGCGACGGCGTTTCCCATGAGGATCTCGGAAGCTCCAGCTCCGGCGACAGTCTTGGCCTCCTTGACGTGAGTGACGAGCACGCAGAGGGCGTCATGGAGAGAGCGATCAGCCTCCTCCAGGATCTGCTCAGTAGCTCCTCGAAGCACGATCGAGCAAGCCTCTCCTGAACAAAAGAATATGTATAGGATTGAATAGAATAATCAACAATAAATGAAAAATGGATGTGTTCTATTTCATTCTCACCAAGGGGAACTCCGCTGAAACGCAGCAGCCTGTCCTCTCCGATCATGACCTCCTCGATCAGATCGCACTTTCCGAACTTGACAGCATCAGGAGTGTCGAAGGTCGAGACGATCTCTCCTCCTAAATCAACCACATTCAAATTGCACACCCTAGATTGGAATGAATTTTAAAGGAAAGGCACGCACCGAGCACAAGGGCGAGGCGCTCGATTCCCTCGAAATCGGCGTGCTCGATGGCCATCACCTGGAAACACGAAGTCAATAGTTTACCGATTGAAAAAAAGAGAATATGCAATCTTACCTTGGCGTCAGCGAAGAGCTGCTCAGGGTAGTTGTAGATGAGCTGACGGTTGATGAACACGTTGATCTTGTGGTTCACAATCTTCTCGACCTGAACAAACAAAATGTGTTAAACAATGGAATGTGCTGTTCACCTTCTCCTTCATCTTCTGCTTCTCGGCGGCCTCAAGCTCAGCGACCTTGGCGACCGAGTCGACACGAACGCGGGAGCCGAACACCTTCACCTGAACGGAAACACATCAATTCATGAGTAGGTGAACTTGAAATTGAACACAAACCTTGTCAGTGTCCATGGGGGTGTTAGCGATAAGAATCTTGGCATTCTCAATGCGACGGGGCTGCGAGTGTCCGGGCAGCTTCTCGAGCAGGAATCCTGAAAAGTATGATAAGTGCATGTGCGACATATCACACGATCCGTGGAAGAATCGGACGATGTGGGACCTAGGAGCTACTTGTGTGCACAAAAAAGGGGGGTGCTCTACACGGTGGTATAGTTGGTTTCGGTCCATTATGCAAATTTGATCATTCAAGTGACCATGACCTCAATTCAGTCAGTTTTCGTTCAAAATGATTTTTAAGGGCTTTTTCGATTTGTCTCCACATTCTAAGACATTTTTCATAAAGTCAAGTTTTCGTGAAAACCAAGTTTGAAAAAGTTATGATCAAGAAAATGGAAAAAGTTGCATATTTTAAATTTTCTGAGAATTTTCCGCCCCGAACCAACAACAGCGATTAAAGGTACACTGGCGACTTATTTTTGACTGGGAATGCTTGAAAGAATCATATTAACCCAAATCTTAATCGATTTGTGAGAAAGAACAACGATTATCCGTTGCTTTCAAATGTTGCAACTCGCTGTTGCAACATTTTATTTCAAACTCAAAATTGGTCCCGCCACAACTTCCATTCTGTTGAACTCTTCAATACTTCAGAAATGGCGAAAGAACACATAATCCCAGACGAGTAAAGCCTGTTCACTTACTTTGTGGCTCAACGCGTGTGTGCGCCATAGTGGCACTGACCTCGCCGGTTCGAGTCCTGTCTACGGCAAATGTTTTGCATGAGTGGTAATGCGCGTTCAAGAGAGGTAGTTGCAGAATTAAGTCGCCACTGTTCCTTTAACATCATTAGATTTTACGTATGTGATTCAGTCTACTTGATTTTCATCATGAAAATCGAATGTTACCTTTTTGCTCATCCAGGGTGATGAAAGTGACTCAAATGTGAAAATCCGGATTTTCCCGCTTCTTTTCAATTATTTATTTCTGAAATAACAAAAACCACTTTCATATTGGATTCTACACCTTTTAATTAGTCTATATAGTTGTTTTTATAAAAATCTAGTGTTGCCTTCTGGCGTTATCATGAAATTTCGCAATTTATGGGAAAGCCATTTTCAACATCACGAATGAACACAAAGGCAACACTAGATTTGCCTATAAACAACTACATAGACTAATTAAAAGGTGTAGAATCCGAATATGAAAGTAGTTTTTCTTATTTCAGAAATAAAGAACTGAAAAGAGGCGGGAAAATGCGGATTTTCACATCTGAGTCACTTTCATCGCCCTGGATGAGCGAAAAGGCAACATTCGATTTCTATGATAAAAATCGAGTATACTAAATCAAATACGTAGAATTTAATGATGTTAATCGCTGTTGTTGGTTCGGGGAGGAAAATTCTCAGAAAATTTAAAATATGCAAATTTTTCCATTTTCTTGATCATCTTTTTAAAACTTGGTTTTCACGAAAACTTGACTATATGAAAAATGTCTTAGAATGTCAAGACAAATCGAAAGAGCACTGCAAAAGTCATTTTGAACGAAAACTGACTGAATTGAGGTCATGGTCACTTAACTGATCAAATTTGCATAATGGACCAAAACTACCTATACCACCGTGTAGAGCACCTTTAAAAACCTTTGTGTGCACACAAGTAGCTCCTAGGTCCCACCTGCCCGAAATTCGTTCGATTCTTACGCGGATCGTGTGATATTAGGAACGAAAAGAGACTGACCCTCGTCGAGATAGGACTCGTTCATGGATCCTCCGAGCTTCTTGATGATCTGGATGGCGTCGAGGTTGCCGCTGCCCTTGAGGCGGAGCACCGCATCGACCGCCAGCTGAGCGAAGTGCTCCTTGTGCTGCGACAGAATCTTCGATCCGAGAGTAGTGCGGGCAATCTTGAGCAGATCCTCACGCATCTTGGTGCTAAAAACAAATCATCGCCAAATATACGTTCAAACTAACCATTTATGATTCGAGACATATTGTAGAAGTAACTGACCCAGACTCGACGGAGGAGTTGCGGAGGGCCTGCTGGGAAATGGCGAGAGCCTTCCTGTATCCGGCAATGATAGTCTGCGGGTGGATGCGCTGAGCGACCAGCTTCTCAGCCTCCTGCAACACATCGTGGTGCTAATCACACACACAAAAAAAATGATTCTCACCTTGAGCAGCTCAGAAGCGAGAACGGTGACGGAAGTGGTTCCGTCTCCGACCTCTGCGTCCTGGGTCATCGACATATCTGAAAGATTTAATAATTTAATACATCCATTACATAACAAAATACAAAATATCAAGCATTCAATCAGGAAAAAACTCACCGACAAGGACCTTGGCGGCAGGGTTGTCGACACCGATCGACTTGAGGATGGTAGCTCCATCGTTGGTCACCTTGATGCCCTGGTGCTCAGCGCTGCCGCTGATCAGGATCTTGTCCTGTACAATAACATGGAATAAACATGGAAGAGATTTAAAAGAAGGAAACTGACCATTCCCTTCGGTCCGAGAGTCGACTTGACGAGATCGCCGATGGCGATGGCTCCAACAAACGATGAGAGACGAGCGTTCTCTCCACGCTCCTGCTGAGCATTGTCCTTCAGAAACTGCACAGGCAGCATTGTAATTACCTGGAAAACACGAGCTTAGATTGTTTGTCACAACGAGGAACATCATCCATTGATTTGACGGCACTATTACATCGTAACATAAGACACTCACATACACATTCATTAACATTAATAATTAACAACTAATAAACACATAAACTACAAATAAAACCAAAAAATTCAAGGGCTCAGATAATCAGAAAATAAAAACGTTCTAGAAACGTCCAGCAAAATCTAGAACCCTCGTTCATTTTTAATGTAATATCGCGGGAGCTTCGGGAACAATAAATTGGTCCCACAACGAAAACTGTTTTTACTGCTCCGTCGTTGCTCTGCTCCCCCCAATCACTGCTCTATCCTATCATCAAGAAAATTCGGAAAAATATTATGTAATGTTTAAATATAATTTTGTGTGTTTCATTAATA
>CAWZYM010000507.1:0-42766 GCA_963966185.1 Rhabditoides inermis | reverse complement strand
ATCGTTCCTTTCAAAGTCGGCAGAGGTCGTCGCAATCCACTTGCGATGACCACTCATTCCGCATGCGCAACTCTACTTCTTCTTCTTCTTCCCACACCGCCTATCCAGACTCTGGATAACAAAGACGATCCAGAGTTTGTCGATTCGCTGCGGGGCGCCGGGGAGCGGAGGTCATGTTGGTTCAACCATCCCTTCCCTGCTTCCACCAATCATTGCCAACTGCCAATTAGACAGAGGGAAAACATGGGTGCGCGAAAAATTGCTGATCGCTCCCGTAATCACAGGGTTGGTGGCTTGTGCTTGATGTGATTTGTCGCGGCCCCTAGCCAGGTGGCTTCCTCCCGCCCAGTACACCCATCCTGAATCCCATTCCCGCAGGCGTACCCCGCAATCTAGGCAATCGCAAACCCAGAGGTCATCAATCCTCTCCTCTCCTCTCCTCACACATCGAGATCGTGTCGAAAATGAGATTGGTAGGCAAAAAAACTAGAGGATGTGAGGGGGATACATCCTCCCCACTGACCGGCCACGCACATAATTACTACAGTAGCCGGCCGCGAATCCCTTGTTCACAGCACATTTCATCCCGCGCACAGCGCAGCCAATGGGATGTTCTTTCACCCCGACCAAATTCCACTGGGTCATTCACACAGGTGCAATCATGCGCGAATCACTACTACAACACTCGACAATAGGCGCGCAACTGGCAACTCGACAGTTACTTGGCCCCGCAGCAGGTTTCTATTGACACGAAGACGTACTCGTCTGCTCTCTCATCTCCCCGCTACTACCAACTATCGGCGTCCGCCGGCTAATGATACGGTTGAGGGGAAGAAAGGAGACAATGTCTCGCGGGCCGACCACACAAAAGACGCGCCAATTGCGGACACTGTGATCATCCTCTTCTCAAATTTCATCGCCTTACAGGCACGTGCCCTCCGCCATTATAGCGAAAGAAAAAAGAACATCGTCTTTGATGTCGGCAGCTGGCGCCAGAAGGCACATTCCAACCGCGCTAGAACAAACACCGCCAACCGCACCACTTTCACCTTGACACTCAATGTAATCATGCGAAATTGTGAAATGCCGACATCTGCCGTGATTTATTCGTTATTCCGATCGAGTGCGCCAAAATGGAGATGTTGGCGTGATGAGGACACCTGTGCAAAACGCAGCCAATCACTGTGTCCCCAATTGATTCCATTGACTGGGTGGGGCTCGTGCCTCCGGCCATTCATGCGAAGCGAGCACTAATCAATGAACCGTACCAGCCAGCAACCCATCTGTCCGCCAATTATATCAAAACACAGCTCCCGCGCGCTAAAAAGCGTGCAGGTATTCTTGACCTCACGGAGGGATCACTCTTCCAGAATGCTCAATCCGGATCATCCGTCAGGCTTGCAACCAGCCGCCCCGCCTGCTTACCCACATTTGCATACGCGCCTTTCGCGCACCGCCTAGGGACCACCTGGGATTAGCGTGTCGTCTTTCTTCACACCCCCTTTGATGCTAATGCACTTCCTGTCACCTCCCGTTCCTCCTCTTCTACTGCTGTGATGAATCACATGTAAATGGCATAACACACAACACCCTTTGCAAATTGTCCCCAAGTGTCAGTGGCGGGCACAAAAACGCGCTGGCTTCGCCAGGTGCGCGAATGACTAATTCAGTGGCTCGGGGTGAGACGACTCCCTCTAACCAACCAACAAAGCCGTGCAAAGTAGTGCGAGTAGGGAGGAGGAGGAGGAGGTGTGAGAGCTTGCGCAATCACCCCAACCTCCTTTTCCATTCCAACTCGCCGCGAATGTGCGCAGCTAATACCCCCCAGCACACCACACCCAATCCAGAGGTCGTAAAAGAGCGTGAAAGCCCGCAATAGGGCTTGTGTGCCGCGTCCTTTTCCTTTCCTTTCCCACTCTCACCCCACACATTTTATTATCTTTGAATAAGACAGGGGGAGAGACGCGCGCGGGAACGCCCAAGAGAGAGACACTAGGGGATCAGGAGAGTAGAGAGTGTGTGCCCTTAGCCCCTCCATAAATGATTCAGCTAGTCCCTAGGACCGATCGCACCGCCACAAACCGAGATTAATGATGTTCAAACAAGCACCGAGGCCCGGCATAGTCTGCATGTATAATTCACAGAGACACAACAGCGAAAGAGGATCCGCTTTAATTCTCTATCACCCCATCGTACACAACCTCATTGCGCATTCATTCACCCGCCCAGTGAGGTGTGTATTACTCCCGGCTACCCTTCTCTCTCTCTCTCTCTCTCTCTCTCTCTCTCCGAGAATGGAAATAGAAAGAAAAGCCAATACCCCTCTCCTCTCAACCACAACCACAGGGTGTAGAAAATGAAAGGCTATAGATTTGCCGGCGAAATGATTCCCCTCTTTTCCCTTTCCCACACCCCTGCGCAGCGAGATTGCGAGATCCGAAATGTATGTACATCATGAGAGCCGGCGAACGCCTATTACACTATGCAGAGAACCAGAGAAACATCATTCGAGAGAAAGAACTCACAGCTTGCGCAGCACCCTCTCCGTGCCGGGATTGGCGCAGCTGGTGGAGAAGTCGGGGTTGAAGTCCTCGGGCGGGTTACACCTGTAACGAGTGGATGAAGACGCACAAAGGGGCAAAACATCCACTTTCACTTTTCACGTTACTAGTTACAACTGTGCAAAGTAATTCTTAAAAGACAGGGCGCACTCACTTCTCGAGGGAGAAGCGTCCGTAGTTGGCATTGTGGATGGCGATAACGGTGCCGGCGGGACACCGCAGATCAGCCTTGTCACCCTCGCACGACACCAACGAGTCTGAAAACATGGAACATGTTATCTTATCCCGACTTGTTTTCTTTTTCTTCAGTTAGAATTACATAGTCTGTCTGTCGGTCCCTCGAAAGTACACACACACACAGCCCTTCTTCATTTCATAGTATCGCGAGCGCACGCACTCTGCTGTTTCGAAAGTTTGCTATGCTTTCAGCGGCGGCTCGCGCGCGCGCCTCTCTCCAACATGCAAATATCCCCCGCTCACTGCTCCACTCACACATGAACAAAGCTCCCCTAGCCGTTCAAACCGTGGGAACTACACTCTCTGCAAGCATACACACCACATGCAAATCCATTCACTTCACACACCACTCTCATCATTGTCCCCCTCCTTCCCGCCAGCCATTTTTCATCGTCCACCATCTCGATTTGCATATTCTCGAATGTCATTTCCGGTGATGGAGAGGCAAAACGCAACAGATACAGCGAGAGATGCAATCAATCTGTTCCATCTAGGCATCGCATCGAGTGCACTTCCGGTGTAAGCTACTGGCGGGGCAAAGGCGGCACCTCGAGAGCCATCTCCACGGACCAGATACATACTACCTGTGGGGATAATCCGGCGCGCAAACATATTCGATGTTCATCTCCTGATCACCCGCTGATCAAAGGGCGACACCGACCCATCACACAGCACGAAGCCCGCCGGCCGAGACAACTCACAGCGAGAGCTCGCCAATTACCGGATTTCCATCACCTCCCCCTTTCTTCGCGCCCCCGCGCGAAACAGATTGCTAATCAAATGATGGAGGGAAGACGTAATCCGAGTCCATGTCCCGACAATTATCACGTTGCGTCTATGAGCCCCTCGGGGGGAACCGGTCCCCTCCGATGCTAATGGCCGAATCGGCTCGCGCAAAGGGACCCCTTTCAGGCGGTTATGCAATCGGATAGGCGGGCGAGCTGTCAGCGAGAGCGCCGAGGCCGCATCGGGTGACAGTTATCATATGCAGGCTCTGGCTGGCTCCCTCTGAGATTGCCATCTCCGGCAGTTGGAATGAGAGGGATGCGCTGTGTCCACATCCAGGGGTCATCCATAGAGATTGGCGATATCGTAAATCTCTCGGGCAGCCGACGCGCGCCGTGCGCGGCAGCCTTTCATGACGCGTGCTTCATTAAGCACTGTCATCGTTTTATGACGGGGCGAGCGTCTTCGTGACTTGATTGGGAGCGGATTGTGAGGGATTGCGCAGCATGCACGAGAGCGAGATGCGCAGTCTTTGCTCTCTCTTCATTCACCCAACCAGCCAGCAACACACAAATCAGCTTTACCAGTAAATCCTTATCATCCAGCTGCCTCTCTCTCCATGGAGATTAGTGGGCTGCAATCAAGTGCTCCCACAATCCGGGGATGGCCACTTACAGCGTTGCCACAACAATGGACATGGAGACAAAAACCAATGCACGCGGATGCGACAATGTCCAATTTGCATTTCGCCCCTGCCGTCCGCTCGCGCACACACAATATTGTCCCCTTGTGAATACAAACTAATCATTAGGCAGTGCCATCCCTATGACAAAGGTCGTCTACACAAACGTGACAATTATCGATCGGCAAATCGCATCACTTTACAGTAAGCGTCTGCTGCTGCTCTTTTCACATGCACGGCAGAAGCAGATGTTTTTTCTACGTCTCTCTCTCTCACTCCTTGCGTGTCTCATGTCCACACATGCGAAATATGCGAAGGGTGGTGGGAAGTGGTGGGAATTGAATATATATATATATATAGAGAGAGAGAGAGGGCGGCGAGTGTGGCGCGAGCTGTCAGATCGCATAGTTGCCACCTCGGGTTGACATTCGAGTGCGGTTGGTCAGCAGCCGGCCACTCTACTCTCCCCCACCACTATTAGCATAACTCAATCCATTTCACGGGGCAAGGAACCTCTCAAGCCTCCAGACCTCGAAGAAAAAACGAATTACTAGGGCAGCGAGGAGTGCCGGAAGCCGGGAGGTAAGCCCGTTCGGCTGCAGTAAATACTGCACACTCACTCCCTATTCACAGAGTGCCGATTCGAATACAAGCGTTTCCGAATGATAAATCAAGGTCCGACAAGGTCGCCGCGGCAAAAAAGTCATGTTCTCGTGCGAGACAAGTATTGTTTGGAGGTTTGAGGTGTCGTCGCCGCCACACATTTCGCATATTACCCGATTGGAGGCGCCTTTCAGTCGCCTCCATATTTGTGCAGCCTCCTTCTCCGCATTCATTACACAACCCGGCTAGGCAAACAGTTCGCGGAGGCGTAATAACCGGCGAGCGTCGGCCATAAAGGCACACTAGGCGATCGCGGTCAAGCCATCCATGTCCAACATTCCAGAATGTGCTTCTGCGTCCGGGATTGCCCTCCGGGCTTCTTTGAATGACTCGCAATGGGCGCTCATAAAAGGAACGGGAAGGAACGGGGCTCGGGAGGGGGGACACATGTTGCGCGCCGATTCAAGTGGATATGCGACGTGGGTGATCTCTCTCTCTCATGAATCATGAATTGCCTCATCACGCCGTGCAATTAGCTGCAGTCACACATGATTCGTTAGCACAATTTCGAATTGATGTATGCTGCCCATCCCCTACATGACTGCGAACAATTGCAAATTAGAGAATGAGAAACGCGAGAGCTGGCAGTGACCTTTGATAACAGACAGATTACGAGGTTTTTAGAGCTGAGGGTTATCAATGTGACCGCACGCGCAAATGTCAAGTACGCAATTGGCATTATCACTATGCAAACAGCAATAACAAGGAAAAATATGGAAACAAAAAAACTCACGTGTCGAGTTGGTGATCTCCACGGCGGTAGCCGGGCGGGCGAAAGCCGCTGCCGCCAGAAACACGAACAAAACGTTCATCGTAGATAGTGAGTGTAGCGAAATTAGCAGGTGAGCATAATAGAGCCGCTTAGTCGAATTGTGAGACACACAGTGTCAGCACCCTGCAATCGTGTTCAGTCAGTGACTAACGGCAGAGGTCGCGCGGCGAGGGGGCGGGGCCAAGCGCGCGCACGGTCACTCCCCGCCTCTCTCTCTAGCCAACCCCACAGGCAATTCCAGACCAAGGAAACAACAATCGGGACGCAATCAAGCACGATAAAAGCAAATAGACAGAGGTGAAACATAACAAAAACAAACACGAACGGCGGAGCAACCGGAAATAACGAAAATGACGTCATGGAAAAAATCGCGCGGGAGAAACGTGTGCACCACTTGCGGAAAAGTGATTGTCAATTGGAATCGTCGCAAGGAATATACGCAGCGCGTGAAAATTGCAATTTTCTTGTATGAAATTGTTTGTTGCATGTAACATCGAAGTACGCGGAATAGCATGCGGTGCAGTCGTTTCACACGGGATACATTCGTAAGCCGGCCCGAGAAAGCTAATAGCCTGTGTCTCCTTCTCGCTTTCCTATAAGCCACACACCACCTCTCGCGGACCGAAGACTTTTCTCGCATTACAAATGACCTAACAAGTGGAAAGAGAGCCTGAATTCGGCGACCGCGCAAAGGAACAAATCAACTAGCCAGGCACAATAATCTCGCATGCAGGTGGCTCGCTCTAGAGTCTCAAGCCAGCCACATTCAGATCCACCACCGCACCGCTATACTTTCTCCCACACTACTCTGCCAGCCACCACCGCGATTATAGCGACTCGATATTTGCATATTTCTCCCAGGGAACGCGCACCCTCGGCCCGGACGTGATACATTATGCGCACTCGGGTGCGCGTGGAATTCTACTCTCTCAGCCACTAAAACGCCACCGTCAGTCCTATCATAAACTTGGAGCTCGTAAATTACGTGTAATTGCTGGAGCGCACATGCCCGCAGGTGGCGCTACTTATCTGATCTGCCCGACACGGCTTGTCGCCGCTGGCTGAGCCCCCGAGAGGCGCCCCGGGGTGGGAACATGCTTCGGAGTGCGACAGGCGGGCGGGCAATTACCGCACCCGCTTCTGCTTATCGCAACCATCTAACATCTAGCCGATCAATATATATATACTTTATTCATAATTGAGACAAGTGACATGAACAATGGGTTGACAGTGTAAAAAGCGCTTAAGTTTCTGATTCCGACTGTTGTAAATCAAGCGATTAACGGTAACGTACACCGGCAATTAGGCGTGCGAGTACGGTAACCCGCGAATCTCTGTATGAGAGTCGCTTGAAATCGAAAGAGTGTAACGGCAATATATGCGATGATGCAAGGCGAGAGAGAGAGAGAGAGAGAGTGATAACAGACACAGTCATCGGGCGGGGGTGGTAAATCACACTTGTGGCGACAGTACACACTCACTCATTCGGCACCGCGGAACACTATGCAGAAAACAAGCCGTATAGCCGCCACCTGCTCTCTCCACTAGAAATTGGCTCGGCCCTAATACGGTTAGGGTCACTGAATCCCGGACACCGGCCGCGGCGAATTCGAAATTCTCGGTGGCAAGAATAGACAATGTGAGAAAACCGAGAGTCGCCTCTTACAGAATGGTCGCTGACCGCGCGCGGTTTCCTGCCTAAACAGGCGCCGGATGTCCAATCCTCCCCTTCTCTCACTCACACGCTACTCTCGCTGCAAATTAGTGCTAGTGACAGAAACACGCCATTCACACACACACTCGGTTGCCGGATACTCTTCGCGTGGCAAAAAAAAGAGGATAGAGCAAACACTGTCAGCTTAGAAAGGGGACCTGCAGGAAACCCTAGGCGGCTCCTAATCGCGCTAATGCATTCGGCCGGCGTTCACCTGTCCCATTTACACATGTTCCTGCCCAAATTTGCATACACCCTACTGCTTCACACCTCCCCGCCGGCAATTATACCGGGCGCGGAAGCGTGAGCGAATCGAGTGTGTGTGCAGCTCCCGAAAATTAATACAATGGATGCTTCTAGGGGAGAGAGAGAGGAAGAAGCTCGAGTACGGGCATAGTGAGAAGTGTCAACGCCAGCCTGCGATATCTTGACAGCTCGACAGCCGGGGAGAGAGAGAGAGAGAGAGATTGAGGACTGATATGCATGAAACCGGGGCGGCTAGGAAAACAAACTTTGTTCTTCATGCCTGCCGCTGACAACTTGGATGGAAGAAGTCGGAGGAGGCGATTGCGCGAGGGTTCAATTTCATCAGCTCACTTCACACACACCAATGCCGCATAGCGAAAAGGGGAAATTGGCATCTCGCAAAATCGCTTCAATGCGTCTGATACTCTGTGACTCAATTGCCATAGCAAACTAGAAAACCACTCTAGCCACTCCCGGGAGAGGTACTACTGCCGAGAGAGAGAGGGAGAAAGAGAGAGAGAGAGGGGGAGGGAGAGAGAGTCACTCTACAAAACAATAAACAATCACAACAGACACACAACGGTAAAGCCAGAAAGACACTGCTCCATTAGCCGTGGGTGGAAATCTCCTAGGAACGAGCGTGGAAAGTGCGCATTAGAGAAGCCCGCCGATGCCGAATAAAATACAAATCCGAGTCTCTCTCTCTCCTATTTCTCCGATTCCGGAAATGTGTTCCGGAAATCAGCCGACGACGTTCTTTTTGGGGGAGCGGAGAGTCAGAATTGTTCACGTCACGTAATACTACTAGACGTATTTGGACACAGGAGCTCCAATTAAGGACGATTAGCCGCTTCCGCATAAAAGAGTAGTGCGAACATCTCGCGCCCCTCGAATTTGCATAGCAAAGAGAGGGAGGGAGAGAGGGAGAGAGGGAAGGAGAGCGAAAGAGAGAGAGGGAGAGAGGGAAAGAGGGAGAGAGGGAAAGAGGGAGATAGAAATGAAGTGTACACACTCTGTCTCGCGGCGCTGCGGCTTCTCTCTCCCGATTAGGTTAACGTGGTATTTGGCAAAGAGAGAGCGAGAGTATCAAATCAGAATAACGTGAAACAGCGTGAAAATGGCGTTAGAAGAGAGAGGAAATAGCCTTTCTCTCTCGAATTCCAGTGACTGAAACTATACGATAGTATAATGAAGAGAGCGAGTAAAAAAAGGGGGATCACAACGATGCGCGAGAAAAGAAGAACAGAAATGAAAAGAGAACGCTCTCGTAAAATGTTGTGCACCACTCTCTCTCTCTCCCTCCCTCTCCCCCCCTCTCTCTCTCCCAGCCACACCCAAAGACACCGCCACCACCAGATGCCTAGCCGATGAATAACCAGTACACTATTTGATAAGAGAGCGGATTCGATAAACATCCAGAGAGTCAGTATCCACTTGCAAAAGACGCTGTTACAGCAAATAGAAAAGACAGGCAGCGACGACCTTTTCGTTTCTAGAATCAATTCAGCCCCACAGTCGCCTGACAATGTGATCATGAGAGAGAGAGAGAGAGAGAGAGAGAGAGAGAGAGAGAATCGCAGATCAATCAATTATCAGCGGAATCATAGTCGGCGACTGTGATATGTGAACATGCGCAAGCAGATCGATAATCCAAACTCTCTCTCTCTCTCTCTCTCTCTCTCTCTCTCTCTCTCTCTCTCTCTCTCTCTCTCGGAACACATATATATTTGATAAGAAGCGGGTCGCTGCGTCTCGGGTTGACTCACTCTCTCTGATAAAGTGATCTAGAGAAATGTCTAGCACCGCCGTCTCACTCGATTATTGTGAAATAAAAAGCGAATCTGATAGAGCAAACACTAATAAACGGTGCTGTGGGTGGCTACACGAAGTGCTTGCTGCTTCCATCAGTGTTTGTGAAAAGAGAGACGCAGTTGTGAAAGCTGGCGAGACGCCACGCGATCGGAGAGGATCACAGAAAAAGAGGGAGAGTGAGAGAGTGGACGGGAGCTTTGCGCAGTGAGCTTTACGCTACAGTGAGTCACATGCTTGCCCCCACTCTCTCTCACAGAGACTACCGTAACATTTGCATACTTGCAGAATGACTGAATCATCCGAAACAATCATGGGAAAGTTTCACTACACACAGTCTGAGAAAGCGTGAATAGTGAATATGTCTATGACCCCATAAAAAGGTTAGAACAACATTCGATGATTGATGAGGCGACCGCAACAATGTGGGTATAGATAGACATCAGCCTTGACCAAAGGACTCCCACAGCGTCGACTCGACTATCACAATCTCCAATGCACCTCCGCTAGAATCATCCCGTCTGCCTCTCTCACTCCGACACTCTATCTCGCCACTGGTCTAACGCACCGCGCATCGTCAAGATTATCTCAATATTATTGCGCATTAATCACATCGCAGAAGAATGAAGAATGAAGAAACGTACACACCGGATGTATACGGGATAGGAGAATATGAGAGAGAGAGAGAGAGAGAGAGAGAGAGAGAGAGAGAGAGAGGCTCTAACGCACTTTGGGGCTGCTCCCGGTCGGTCGTGCGTCCGCAGAGAGAAGGGGCGCTAACACAATAGCCTCGCAAATTGAACTGCAGCAAAAACGAAAAGAGAGTGGAGAGAAAACTACTCTCGAGCCTCCCAATTTGGCACTTATTCAAGCTCTTTTCATTCAAATTCGAATCTGGTAGGAAAAAGGAGAAGAGAGGGCAGTCTGAGAGAGAGAGCGAATGGGGCGCGACGGACAACAGGAAACTGCATCTGCGCGAACTTTCGAATCTCCTCTCTCTCTCTCTCTCTCGCTCTCCTCTTTCTATACATATAGGAACACCCCCTGGCCTAAACTAGAACGCCTCTCTCTCTTGGCTTGAATGCATCTCTCACTCTTACATAATTGACCATGAGACACTTCATAATACCTCCTCTCTCTCTTTCTCATTCTCTCTCCTCTCTTTAGCTCACCAAACCCAATACTAACCAACTAACCATGTCCTCATCAAAAATCCGGACAATACCCCATAACTCCGCAATAAAAACGAGAGGATCGCGCGATAATTACCCAATATCCTATACCCATCATCTCATTTTATATGCAACCACACAGGTGGCTTTTCAAACACGCAAACCTATATGATTATTAGATTTATTTCTCAAATAGAACTTTGTTATCAATATACATGGGGTCAATCACATTGCACAACGGATAAAGGACATCAGAGTGAAAGAGGGGGATGAGCGAAAGCTGGAGAGGAAAACACATAACACACGATTCCCATTTGAATATTAGTCAACTGAACAGAGTTGACCCGTCTCGTTTGGCTCACGCGCTAAACTCAAAATTCAAAAAGAATCAATAAATCGATAGTCGGATCAGTCTCTCTCGATCGCCTCCAGCTGGTCAATGTCGGACGGATCGAGCTTCGCAATCGGCTTGGCTGGAAGCAATCGATAAGTCGATACTAGTTCGATGAAACCCACCAAAGTGCGCCTCAATCTTCTTGATCACGTTAAGAGACTCGCGGCTGTCGACAAAGTTGATGGCAATGCCAGCCTTGCCGAATCTGTAAAGGTACAGATCATCTCCTGTATGTCTGTCTGTCCATCCGTGTGTCTGTCTGTTAGTCTGTCTGTCTGTCACTGTTAATATGTCCGTCTGTCCTCACCTTCCGGTCCTTCCAATCCTATGCAGGTAGGTGTCATAGTCCGGCTCGGCAGTGTCGTGGATGATGGGCGGGTCGTAGTTGATCACAATCGACACCTGCGACACGTCGATGCCTGTAAGCCAATCGAGAATCTATGAAAATCAATCGATAACCGATAATCCTTCCCTTCCACAAACACCTCTGTACAAACAGTAATCCGCTAGTAATCACTCTCTCAAGAGGTCATGACTCCATCATCCAATCCTTCCCATCTGCCCTTTCTCTCTTTCTGTGAGTGATCCACCGCCACTATCCCACTAATCTGATAGACAAACACCGGCCATATCCCCATATCACCTATCAACCACTTGAGTACTTGAGGAGATAGTCAACTAGAGGGCGCACCAATTACCGTAGCCGGATCAATTACAGTGCTATCACGCGCGCGCATCTTTCCCACCACACTTCATGCCTATTAGACAATCCTCTGGTCTCCCCCCAACGACCTCCAGCCTATATCGATACTGGTAATCGCGCAACAACGGTGAAAGTAATTGACTCGCTTCCCCTCTCCTGAGACAGTAGTGATCGATCACCGAGTCCACCTGATTGATATCTCACCACTTCTTTTAGTCAAAATACGCATCACCCCTTTTTTTCTTAGAGGGGATAGCATTAATAATATCAATTCGTCTTGTGAAAACCTCAATACAACAGAACAGATCATTAAAATAAGCTTCACGCACAATAAATACAAGTGATTGTAGCAATCAAATCAATGATCCGTCGCTTGCTATTACAAAAACGATAATTCACATTCACATGTACTGCATCATCCACCTCAGTTGTATACATGGCTAGTATTATTGATCTCTTCCTTACAAGCTTACAACTGAATCTAAAACACGCTTCACAGAAACAACAATTCCCACCCCACCCATACGCCCTCCATCCTATCTGCTCTACTGAAGCTCATGAATATCTTCATCATAAATAACTGAAATACTCATAAATAACTGAAATACGTTTCACCAACACTTCATCGGAACATCACTGCACATAGCATTAATACTCCATCGAGCAATCCACACTTAAACTTGAAATAAGCTTCGACAACACTTCACAGGCACAACACTTTTCGTCACACCAATACACACTCTATAGCCGAAAATAGCGTAAACGAATATTCTCGATTCTCAAAACTCTTAAAAATTCACCGACATACACATACATAAACATGTTCCGTGCCCTCTGTCCCTCACCTCCCTACTCACCCCTGGCGCAGATGTACTATCGACAGACGACTATGTTTGCATGTACATGAAAATGCGATTCTGGATAAATATTTGATTTGTTTTTACCATGTTTGCCGAAACTATTCCTTCACTCCCCCCAAAACCGCGCACCCACCCTAGTACTCTCTCTACTGCAGCGGCCAGCGGCATCCCATCCATCGTCTGTCAAGACTAAGCTATGGGGCAGGGTTCAGTCTAAGGTACTCTACAGTAAGGGTACTAATAACTACAGTAATGGTAATAGTAACTACGGTAATCTACAGTGATAACAATACAATACATCAGACCTGTCTCCATGGCCGTCGAGAGGGTTGCCACAATACTCTCGCCAATAAATACATAACAGTAATATAGAAGTGACTTTATCGCATATAGTAAATATACATGAAAGGGCGACCGCTCACGCGGATCGTCCCGGCGATAAGTGTCGATCTCTCTCACTTCTCTCTTACGTGTCTGTGCTCTCTCTCACTCTCTCGTTCCGGTCGGGACATCGTCATTGTTCACAAGCATTACATGTGCGATGCATCTTTGTGGTGTATACAGTTAAAGAGAGTGTACACTCTGAATTTCGAGGTTGAGTTAGCACCGGTATGTGAAAATATGAGGAAAATGATGCACTTTTGTCAATACAACTATGTGTCGAAGATACCTAAAAGTCGATGAAATATTCTGTTGAACATTGAAAATTGGCACCAACTGGCACCAATTTCTGCATTTTGACACATTTTGCGCTCAATTTTTATCTATTTGCAGGCATTTTCAGAAAATAGTTGTATTGACAAAAATACATCGTTTTCATCATATTTTCACATCCCGGTGCTAACTCCCCTTCGAAATTCAAAGTGTACACTCCCTTTAATTTATCCCCCCCCCCGTCACCCACCCCTGGCGCAGACGTTTGTGGTGATGAGGACCTTGTGCACGCCGTCCTTGAAGGCTTGGATAGACTGCGCGCGCTCCAGCACCGTCAGCTCGCCGTGCAGAAGGGCAACCTAGAGACTTCTTTCACTTCCTTCCTTCCCCTCTTCCTCTTCCTCCTCCATCTCTCTCTCTCTCTCTCTCTCTCTCTCTCTCTCTCCTCCCTCACCTCATGTCCCCTCGCCGCCAGCCGTGTCGCGAGCCACGTCGCACTCTGCCGTGTCTTGCAGAATATGATGGCCGACGCGATCGTCAGTCCAGAGTAGAGGTTGAGGATAGCCTCAAGTGAAATGTGTTATTCTTCCATTTAAACTTTTTTTTAGTGAGAGTAGAGATCTAGAATCTAGAGATTGAGTATAGCCTTAAATCCATGCAGTTCTTCTTCCAACTTCTACTACCGAGACAACAGAAACGCGTCGTTATGTGAGTCTGAATCAAATCAAAATCAGTTCAGATATGTTTCACTCCCAATAACAGTAAAATGAGGCGAATTTTCGATTCAATGAAGTGCCTGTGTGGAAAACATAAAATTCACTCAACATTTCCAAAAGGTTTCGGATGGGATGAATTTTGAATTTCGCTCTTTGTAGTTTCATTATTTTACTTTTTTACAGATCAATCATCATTCATTGCATCAGATTCACTAATAAGGTGTCGAATTCTGAATCGCGCCGCATTAATTCTGCACAAAATGGTGATCGCATAAAGCATAGGAGGGACGCAGTTGACATCACACCTCACCCGTTCTCAACATGCGTTTCTTCCTTGCCCCACTTCTTCTGGCCACAACTGTGGCCGCGCTCGACTTCAAGGACCACTTCCCGCGATTCGGACGCGACGTCGGGGCCGATACAGTCTCTACTGAGCAGGAGCCGACTTCCGCGGCGTCAATAAAGGACTCGTACGCGACCACCGCCCAGCCACAAGCACAAGACTACTCCACTAGTGCATAGACACAGATACATAGGATTTGTAACACGTTGCGTTGATAAAATATTGCATATCGTGTGATCGCGAATCGCTAATAAAACTTTAAAAAAGGGAAATGCCTAAACTTTATGTGATCGCCGAAATCGCCACTCACATCGTACTTGGCGTCTCGGTTGGCGCACTCGACGTAGTGCTGCTTGATGTTCGGCAGCGCCTGCTCCTCGCGACGCAGACTGAAAGCAAATGAATAAATATGTAACTGAATTATTTTATCAATTCAGTTACAAATATGTGAATCGCAATCGATATTCAATTACATATTTGTGATCAATACACATTTCTCCATTGAAACTCTACACCATTGTCCATCTTCTCTCTGTCTCCTCTCCGCAATAAAATCCAGCACACAACATCGGCCATTAGGCGGTGACGCAACGCCAATGTTTACAGTACTCTCTCTCCCTCTCTCCCTCTCCTCTTCCACTTGCCAGGTCACACGCTTACTCATCATCACACTTATGAATACAGTCATCCAGGGGCAGACAGATATGATTTGCTATGATGATTTGAACATCACAACATGACACCAACAATACAGGGGGACAGCTACCGTAAACCAGGAGGTCAAGTGGTAGCTGGTAGCAAGCCGCACTATTGCTACAAGTGGCTTCCAGCTGCGTGAATGCAAACTTCCGTCGCCGATTTCTGCTCGATTCAAATAGGGATCACGAATCATAAGTTTCATGATAACTATGTAAAACTACTACTATAACATCAACCAATCACTATTTGTTCACCTGTATAGTCCAACAACACTAGGAAATCTGAGAATTTCGACTCCAACCACAATTTAGGGATTGACCTCTTGCGCAAGGCAGTACAGGTGAACAGTCACACTAATCACCCATTCACAGTCGATTACCGGAGGATCACATAGGATTACCAGGCGAGTTGGGGATTATAACACCTGCTGACTCGACTACTGTCCGAACAAACACCCGACATCTGCGATGGATGAGGATGGGAAGCGTTCAAAAACAGATCATTAGCATAACATAACCGTTTCATATTACAACCAGCCGCCCACAATACATCCCAGCGTCAGTTGCCAGCGGTGATCAAATGATACGTCTGTTTTTTTAACGCGCTCATTGTCAAGACTAAGCTATGGGGCAGGGTTCAGTCTAAGGTACTCTACAGTAAGGGTACTAATAACTACAGTAATGGTAATAGTAACTACGGTAATCTACAGTGATAACAATACAATACATCAGACCTGTCTCCATGGCCGTCGAGAGGGTTGCCACAATACTCTCGCCAATAAATACATAACAGTAATATAGAAGTGACTTTATCGCATATAGTAATTATACATGAAAGGGCGACCGCTCACGCGGATCGTCCCGGCGATAAGTGTCGATCTCTCTCACTTCTCTCTTACGTGTCTGTGCTCTCTCTCACTCTCTCGTTCCGGTCGGGACATTCCGGGGGGGACGCGAGAACATCTCGAGTGTAATGAGTGATGTGACACGGGGGGGAGATAATCGATACTTATAAATTTATAAAGTGACAATTGCCCTGTTTTTTGGGCTTCTCAGTCTACGTTCGGTAGTGGGTCTCCTCCTGTCGCTTGTTGAAGACGTGTTGTCGTTGACGTGTTGTTTTGTCGTTGACGATGAAGGCTTCTTCTGACGGCTGGTAGGTATAGTCGCGTCTGGTGTGAAGTGACGGTAGAGTGAGTGCGCGCTGCCGATTACGTTACTGTTTTTTCTTCTTCCGAGAACCTCTTTTAAGTTCTCCTTTTTTGTTTTTAGAGTGACGCCAATTGATTACGATCATTGTTTACATCTTTTGTATCAGATCGTGTGTGGCGTGGCGGTTCGGATGCCCTTTGCAATCCCTTTGAATCCGCCACATGTGCCTTCACAGGACATGGCTTGGACACTCCTCATACATTGTATCCAACTCGGCTGGCGAGGGCGGCTGGTTTCGTTTTCCTTGTTTTCTAGAAACTCTGCCTATTTGCCCGTTCAGATGCGTTCTCTTGTCCTTCTCCTTCTTGCTCTGCTTGGCGTCGCTGGTGTGTACGTCTCGCGCTCGCCGTCGGCTTGCGGGGAGTGGCAAGTGTCGGCCTCGTGCCCGAGGTGTCCCTCGGGGCACTTGTGCATCGTCCGTCTTTCCGAGTGAGTTGTTTATCTGCTATCCAATGTGTATTGCGCAAGGAGAGAGGGTGGAATCTGTTGTTCCAGACTTTGGATCGTGCACTGTCTTCCGATGAGCGTGCTATCGTCTCATGCTACCGATCGTCGCCGTCAGCAGCCCGTGCCTCCTACGACTACTTCGGCGGTGCCCCTTTCATCCGCTTCCCCTTCTCGCTCTCGCGAGTGTGTTGAGTGTGACGCGGCTTCTATTGATCTCGGCCATATTGTACTTGTCATTGTCGCCATTATCTCCACCTTTGCTGTCGCTTACCTTCTGTATCGTCAGGGGGCGGGTAGGCGTGAGTATGCTCCTCCTGCGGCTGCTCAGATGCGCCTTGTGTCTCTGCGCGCCCTGTCGTCTTAATCCGCTGCCTAGGCCATACTCTTTCTCCGATTGTCGCGTCCAATTGCTCATGATATAATCTTGCGTTTCTCGATCCACACATGCTACCTCATCCTTGTTTATTTCAATTGCTTGTCCCGATAAATTATGATAAGCAATGACCTTGATTGGAGGCGGGTGAGTGCGCCTATCTGCACATCTCTATTACTTGATGAGTGAGAGCTTCACTCTCTAGAAGTTTCGATGTATGTGCTGGTGAAAGGAGATTATATTGTCACTGGGGTTTTGGGATGGATCCAGCTATTCCTTCCGACTCGCGTCCCTCGTCGATGCGGCCTTATATTCATTGCCGATCCGCCGCGCGTCAGGTATACTGTAGCTGATCCGTTTGATTGTATTACAATCATTTAGTCGCACTCCGCTCGCTCTGATCGATCTCGCTCTCATTCAACTTGTGGATTCTTTTGTTTTCTCCCTTGTTGGTTTGAATGGGCTGACTTCGCTTCGCGCACGCCCCTTTGAGATATCGGATGCGCCGGCGTCTGACCAGAGTCTCTTTTGGCGCCCGGTGGCCAATCATTGCCGTGGGGTGCGGCGTGGCCTCGCTCTGCTGCGTACTCACGTGCGGCAGTTTGCGGGGATAGCGGCTGTCGTCGAAAAGGTGGATATCAATTACAAAATTTTAATCCTCTTTGTAATCGCCTTCCTTTCCGGTTGTCGCCCTACCTTATCATGTGCATCCGGCTGAGCGGTCGACTCGTTTTCATTTTGTCCCTCTTGATTGGGAGTCCCCTTCCCTGCTTCCCAGTATTCGCGTCCTTGAACGCCGTGTTCACCTCCTGGCTATCGGGAGCTTATATCTGACCCCCAGTGAGCTAGCCTCGGAGTTGGAGGCGGCGTCTGCTTATGCTAATGTAGTGTACGCCTTTCCTCGCTCGTGAATCGCATTGATAGCGCATTTTTTTTTTGTAGATAAATTGATTTTTGTTTTGTTTAGTTGCCATGAGTCAGCTGCGCGCTCGCAAGTCGGATCGTCGTACGGAATTGAGTGCGAGGGTCGCTGACCGTTCTGTCTTTCTTTCTGACCGCGCTCGCGTCACTGTTCAGCTACAGAGTGCTCTCGACGATGCGCGTTCGTCTTGTAGTGCTCTTCACGAGCTTTGGGAAGAGTTAGTTGGACAGGCGGCTACTCTCTCTGATCAAGATCTGTCTGCTCGCGATACGGTAAGTGGCGTCTGTCACCTTCTCCCGTCATACAGTATTACAGTATGCTCGCGACGCTTTTGCCATACTCGAGGGCCTGTTCAACATGGAAGATGTGAGTGCTATTCTCGTGGCTAGTACTTTTTCACGCCTCCCTTTTAGTCCGCCCGTGATATCGCGCGCGGTCTCAAAGGGCTCTCCGCGCTGGCTACGCTGCACTTGAAGTCCCTCCGCCGGCTGGACCAGTCGGATGACGATTTTTGGTCTGAGCATAGGTTGATCGTGGATAGGCTGGAGGAAGTGAATGTGAAATCCCATGCGTTCTCTGCACGCTGCGCAGCTGCTCGTGAATCTGCGCGTTCCTCTCTTCACCTTGCTCCTGCCATCACCCTCTTCCGTCGCCGTCGCCATTTTGTGAGTGACGCTCATTTTGCCGCTGGGCAGCGCGATGCCCCTGGCGCCTCCCGCGCTCGCGCGTCCTCTCAGTCTACTCGCCTGCGTCTCTCTATTCCCCCTACTCTCTCTGTGACCTCGGCCTCATCCTCTCCCAACGCCCCTTCCGATAACACTATGATCGATCTTCTCCGTTCATTCACAAACTAATAACCTTTATTGCTCGCATTTTTATAACACATTCAACATTGCCTTCACTTGTTCATTTTATCTGTGCGATATGAATATAATTGTGCTTGCTTCGTGTTGTGGTGTTATTTGGTGGCGATTGGTGTGTTATTGAGTCGCCGTCGATATATAAGTGGTGGGTGCATGTTGGTCGGTGGGGTAGCTGGAGTGAGGTAGGATGGGATGAGGCTGGCGGTAGGCTGGCTGGCGAGGAGGTGCGGAGGGAGACTGTGGCGGGCGCGACTGGCATCTGGAGAGGGCTATCAGCGAGTCGGCGTCTCGAGAAGGTCGGCCTCAATCTGGCTGACCCTCTCCTCCAACGCCTTTTTTTCCCTCTCCAGGATCTCCTTGTCGTGCTGCGCACGCTCTACTGCATCCCGCATGGCCTTGAGCGCCTGCTCGGCCTTCTTGGCCTGCAGCTTGCGCTCGCGTTCTTCCAACTCTTGTTGGCGTTGGAGAGCGGACAGCTTCTCCTATAATTTGTCTATTATTTCTCTCCCAATCGTCGACTTTCGCGCTCTCTTTCTCATTCTCACCTTGAGCTCAGTTGCTTCTTCCTCGTTGTTCTTGTCCTCGGTCGTGTCCTCCTCATCGTCCCGTTTTCCCGTCATCAAGAACTAAATTGAGGGTTATCCTATGCCTGCCCTCTCTCTCTCTCTTTCTGGCTCTCTCTTTTTCCTTCACTTACTTCGATCTGGAGAATCCTTTCCTCCACCAGGCGGTTGAACTCCTCCTCGCCGACTCCATCCTCCAGGAGGGGGCATACCCTGCCCCAATGGTGACCGCCAGTGGCCATGCACCGCTTGTTCCTGCAACGTCCTTCTTGGACGGTTTTTTCCGCGCGATTGTGACACGCCCAGGGCTGATGTGCAGGCTCCATGCACAGCAAACAGAAGTCGGAGACGACGGCATACTCCTGGAGCCTTGGCGTCGGCATGACTGATAGTCTCTTGCAGGAAATTGCCACATGCCCGTTTTTCCTGCATACGGCGCAGTGGGGTCTTAGCTGCTGGGCTGTCGCGGGGGCTGCAATTCATTTCTTCTCGATTGCTCGACGCTGCCTATTTTACCGTTTCGCCGTCCTCCTTCCACATCCCTTGTCGGGGGGTAGTCGGGTGCTGTGTTCCGGGCGCGGTTTCTCGGGTAGGCACCGTCGTTGCGATGGCTGTGCTTGTGGCTGGACATAGTCGATTGGGATCAGTTACGGTCCTGCAATGCGCGATTTATCTCTCGCAACCTTTGGTAATGACGTAATACGATATCGCGTTTGATCGGTTAGTCGCGTTTGTTATGGTTAGCTTATACCGCGAGTCGTATAGATGGAGGGAGAGAGAGAGAGAGAGAGAGAGAGAGAGAGAGGGGTCAATGACCCCTTATTGGGTCTGGGAGAGATGGTCGGGGGAGATGCCCGGGGCAGGTGCCTCCGGCGCGGCGTCTTTGGGAATGAATGCCGTTGGGGGTGGGCGGGAAGATACGCTGCGCGTGCGTCCTTCTCCTGTCATCCATCATTCATTATGGCTCCGCGCGTTGTCTTATCCTCTTTCGTTTTCTCTTTTTGGTTATGAGATCAAGGTTATTAACCGTATTACTGGTATGGTTTACCGTATTCTCTAGGTTACCCGCCCTCCCATGCTCACTGGCAAATTGAACCCGTATCAATGACTATGGAATTGTATAGACAGTTTATACATATTATACACATTATATACATTATATACAATTTGTACACCACATTCGATAACTAGTAGGTTTCATTTGGGTTTGGGTGGGCGATTCCTGTTGGCAGCATCGCGAATTGTACTTGTGGCTGCTGCCTGTTGAGGCATTGCATGCAGTTTAGCTGCCATATTGTGGGCGAGAATAGCACGATGAGGAAGATAATTATTGCTATTGCGAGGATAATCGGTAGCCACTCGTCCATCGCTCTCAGAAACCTGATAGTCTTTTCGACTGTTTCGCACAGCTGGTCCCATATCCCGATAGTTTCTGGAGCGATGTACGTTGTGCCCTTGGCTGTGTTTGCCATTGGTATGCTGCCCTCAATGTAGTCTAGCTCACCGGTTGTTGCGATTGCGATCGATTTCCCTCCGCAATGCACAGTACACGACTCTTTGACCTCGCGCTCTTCGAAATAGCGTCTGATCTTAGTCACGTGACCGGTTTTGTCACATTGAATTGTGTCTACAAAATTGTCCGTACATTGTATCTGGGCGGCTCCCGGTACTTCCGAATGACATCTTAGTTTGATTTTTGCCCCTTTGAGGCAGTTGAAGCATCCGGTTATGGGGGACACGTCACTCACCCGGCAGGGAGTGTCGTATTGGGAATATGACAGGTTTAGTCGTTCTTGGATGTTGAATTGAATGTGCAGCGCGTCGCGTGTTGTAATCAATTGCGGCTTCACTTGCGACGTTACCTTCAATTCAAACCCTTCGCCTATGGTTGGCAACATGTTGTTTGGATCACGGAGGAGCGAGTAGTAGTCGGTATCTGGGCATCGGCATAAAGCATTGTCGTCTGCGAAATCGCACCTGCATCGATCTATAAACGTGCAGTGAGTTGCGTTAGAGCATCGCAGAACTGGATCCGCTTCTTCTTGTCGGATGTGTGCGATTTCTTTGTTTATGCGCAGAAATTTGTCTAGTTTAACTCGTGGTGAGTCGAAGTGAATCAATTTCATTGTCGATCCGTTGTATACCTTTTTGTTTATACTCGTGGCCATGCTATCGACAAGCTTCACTGTCTCAATCGTCTTTTCTCCGTGGGGTGGGACCGTTGTTACTTCTAGTGAAACTTCAGGCACCCAATAGTTGCACTCGATAATTTCCACTAAATCGTATGTCGTTGGCTTAGCGTATACTCTGTAGTATAGGCAGCTGCTTGACAGTGTGAGACACTTGCACAGGAGGAATCCGCATTTGTTTGTACAGTATGTTGCCCCGCTGTACTTGTTCGCTTCGCTAAACTCGCTAATGATTGTGTCCTGATCGATGTCGTTGCATTTGCCTCCGGTACACAATCCGCTCCCCGCACATCTTCTAATCGACTCAGTTTTTGTCGTTATGTTTCTGGTGTACAGAGTGCGAGAGGCTCCACAGGTCCATGTCACGTCTTTCAAGTGAATCATCGTCTTTTGCATTTTCTTACCGGGGTATTCAATGTTTATGCACACTGTTCGATCGATACTCGTAAAGAACATGTTGATTGACGTTTGGGTTGAGCATGAGTCCCGTGAGCACGTTATGGCCTCGGTCGTAATTGGGGTCGTCTTATCGCATGTCTCGGCGGTACATGCTGTGATAAAGCTTACTGCTATCGCGATCTGGGTGAGGGTCGAGAGTGACATGGACAGTGGGCGTTTAGAGTACCTCACTGATCGGTCGCTTCGTATGATGCACGTTGGTTGCTGCACGTTGAATGGGATTGGGGTGTATCTGCTGATTCCGCTCATGTCGTCTGACTCTCTCCTTTCAACGTCAACCTGCGTCTCTTCTACCCTCTCGTCTAGCATGTTTTCGGTTGTTTCCTCTTCTTCGGCTGGTCGGGGAATGTCCTTTTTCTTCCTCCGCACGCAGCACGCAGCGGTTCTTGCGCAACATCCAGCAGATCGTCTGCACATTGTCCTATCCCTCCATGCCTTCTTTATGCGTTGCCTGCAGCGAATCAGTAGCGCCAGAAGCGTACCGGGGATTATTGTGATGAGCGCGAGGAACAGTATCGCCTTCTTTTTGTGGCAGTGAGGGTTGACTAGGGTTTGGTACATGCATATGGTACAGTGGTTTACGCTGCATAGGTCGATTCCTGGACATGTGTGCTTGATTACCTCGTTTCTTTTGCCGTTGTATTTTCTCCAAGTCACCAAGAAAGGGTGCACAATGACGTGTGCGTCCACAGGGATAGTTATTCCTTCTAACTCATCGATTGCTGCGCGCACTTCATCATTGCAAGCCTTCTCGTCCTCGTCTATGCAAACCCTGTATTTTGTGTATTCATCGGTCTTTGCGTGATCGAATAGTTGTACGCCCTCATCTGTGCACTGTATTGATCCCGAGTATGCTGGTTCGATAATCAGGAAGTGCTCTTGTGGGTGGATCACGGATCCATTCTCGTAATGATTTCCGATATAGACGCGCGTGCTTTCATTTTTTCCCGTGGATGCCTCTAACTTATCTTCGTTTGTTTCAGTCATGCCGTCCATTTCGGGTTCGGAGTCGTCATCTGCTCCGGAGAACAGCCGCTTCATCTCCTCGTCCACATAGGTGGGTTCTTCATACTCTAACTCGATTTCTTGTTGCTCGGCGAGATCTTCTATCTCCTCTCGCGTCATTTCACTTAGCTCGAGCTTTTCTTCGCTGTTCAATTCATGTGACTGAGTTAGCTTCTCCACCACGCTACCGATGGTGATGTTCAACACTTCGTTTGTTATCATTCCCATCGCTTCCTGCCCTGCCGTTTTTATAGTCGATGAAACTGCGCTTTTCAGGGATTCGCTCGCTGCCTGCTTGGCCATCTTCCTGAGTTTCTGGATCTTCGTCTCCTTTTCCGGTGAGACCGTAGTCTGTGCCTGTTCATTATTTGTTGGTTTTTTCACTGTTCCCTTCTTCCTACCTCGGCTACGTGCTCTCGAGCGTCCAGGCCCCATGGGTGCTCGTGCCCTCGGTTGCCGTTTCATGCTACTAATCTCACGCTCTGCCTTTTTCAGCCCCTCCCGTATCGCGGTTGCGATGCGTTCGTCCGTGATCAGCGCCGGCCTCGCTGTCACCTTCCCCGATCTGCCTGCGCTCTGCGTCGTCGTCCTCGCTGACGCCTGGGATTTCCAGGTTCGCCCTTTGGATAGAGTCGTTGCAGATGTGGTTATTTTGGCTTTTGTCGTTGGGCTTGGGGTTGTTACACTCGTGTACTTACGGGTAGTCTCTGTCAGTGTTGTAGACTTGATCGTAGTAGACGTTTTCCGAGTGTATGGCTTTGTGGTAGTCGGTGCCGTTGTAGGTGTACTGGTAGGGATAGTCTTGGAAGTGGGGTTGGGAGGTCGTATGTAGGGTAAGTGGATTCCATCCAGCTTCGCCATTTGCACAATTCCTTCCACTGTCCTCAGGTCGTTGTTGGCGACAGCGATTGCGTACTGTTCCACGACTAACTCTGAGTATTCCCTCAGTGGCTTCATCGATGCTCGAAGTTTTGGAGTGAAGTAGCGGGAGTTGTACTCGGCGACGGTTGATGCGAATCCGGCGTGGAACATTTGCTGGTGTATATCGTCAACCAGTGCTTCGAACAGTCTTGTTTTTTTTGGATGATGACTGGTCTTCTGAAACAGTGCTCCGAGTCCTTGATCCGTGAATACTGATAGTATATTCCGTCTTCGTCCAGCCTCACATCCACCCGCTGCCGATGACGCTGGACACGACTCGTTTCGTAGTGTAGTCGAGGTACAGGAACTTCTTCAAATCGGGCTTGCGAACTGAGTATGTATCTGCGTTCACATCCCAGATCATTCCCAGCACCTTGGACATCCTCCCCTTCGCCAGATCCTCCTCCGGTAGCTTTTCGTATATTCCGGTTTCATTGGATGCGTACACCCTGATACACATTTCCATCGCCGCGAACAGCTCCTTCGACTTTTTGTACCATTCGTAGGATTCTTTGCGCGATCCGAAGGTCATGAAGAGGTTATCCACATAGAGATTGAACTCGATGTTGTCCTTGAGGGCCTGGTCGTGGCAGTTGTGGCTCACAAAAAATTTTATCGCCTCGGCGAGGAGGTAGCCTGAAGCGTTCACTCCGAAGGGAAGTCTGGTGAATGCGAGGATCTGTATGTCCTCTCTGTTCAAGGGCTTGCTGATGTCCGTTCCGGGCTTGATGAATATCACCCTGGTCAGGTCCTGACTCTTCTGGTTGATCAGGACTGTGTGAAACGCCGACTTTACGTCTGCTTGCATGAGGTAGGGTGCTTCCCTTGTTCTCAAGAGTATTCCGCACAAGTCCGGGAGAGTCGTCTCTCCAGCATAGACGAGGTCGTTCAGGCTGGGCTCTCCCCTTTTGTGGGAGCTACCGTTGAAGACCACTCGCGCTGGCGTAGTGTCCGACTTGTCGTTCCAGACCACGTGGTAGGGGAGGTACATGAACACTCCGTCCCTGTCCACGTCTACTGGCTCCAAGATTCCTTTAGTTATCAAATCTTGGAATTGTGTCTGGATCAGCTGGAATAGTCCTGGCTTCTTTTTGTTGCATGTGTTGATGAGGTGGAGGAACTGTTGCATTGCAACGTCATAGTTATCATGGAACGGCTCTTTTGCTCTGGGTTTGAGTGGCCATTCTACCATTACTTGCCCGGTCTCGGTGATGGCGACCGTGTCGAGGAAGTGCTGTCGCACCCTCTTCTTGATCTCGATGTCATCGATGTCCTCGAGACCCACGTTTACCACTCTCCACATGAGTTCGTTGTCCTCCTTTGTCGTTCTCATCTTGTTCATTTTCCACACCGTCATCTTGGCCTTTCCGCAGATGGTGTCTCCGAGGCTTGATTGGAGCAGCACCTTTCTGCTTGGTAGGGTTGTGGGCTGCAGGTTGCCGAATGTCGAGTAGCATTGGTCAATTCCCATTATCAGCTCCACTCTCCTAGTACCGCCGATGATCTTCGCTCCTGCATCCCTTACCGCCTTCTCGTCTTCTTGTCTAATCTGTGGTCTCGGCTCATCGAATGCCAGGTTTTCGCACACCATCACGTCTGCTGTCACCTTGACCTTGTTGTGGTACATAGTTAGACGAACGTAGTGGGTATCGATGGTGTGTGTCTCGCCGTTCCACATTTGAAACTCGGCTTTTCTCTTTCCCGAGATGATCGGTAAGTTCAATTGTCTTGCGACTTCAGCGTCGATGCAGGATTTTTGTGCGCCTGTGTCCACCATGATATCCATCTGTTGCAGAGCGTTGTTCCGGTGGTTTTTGACGTTCGGCGAGAAGATCATCAAGTCGCCGGCCTTCTCTCTGGCGTCGGTCTTGGCCATTCTTTGGTGGAAGGGTCGCGGGATTGTTGGGGATTGGGATCTGGAAGGTGAGTGGGAGAATTGCACCTGTTGTTTTTTATTGTTGCCGTTTCCCTTCTTCTTGCCCTTGAATTCTTTTTTATTCTGGAATCCCTTGCCTCCTGACCCATTCTGCTGGTTGCCTTTGGCACCATTGTTTCCTTGGTTTTTCTGCCCACCTTTACTCTGGTTTCCGCCCCCTTTGCTTTGCTGTTGGGGGTTTTTCTTTTCATAGTTGTTGCTGCTCTTGGCGTTCTGGTTCTGTCCGTTTTGGTTTCTTTGTTGGGATTGTCCTCTTCGGAACTTCCCTTTCTTTTGAAATCCACCATTACCTCCGGATTGTCCACCATTACCTTGGTTTTGCTGATTGCCATTTTGACCGTTCCCCCCACCTTTTTTCCCATTTTGGTATGGTTTCTTCGACTGCGAGCGGCCCTTGTGGCCCCCCTTCTCCTTTGCCATCATCTGTCTGCCTCTGGTAAAGGTCTCGAAGTTCTTCTCGGTGTCTTCGTATTCGGTCACGATTCTTTCTAGCTCTTTGAGGAATTTCTTGACGTTTCCGTCTGCTCTTACCTCAGCTGCCATCAGCTTTCCCCAGAATCTTTTCGGAAACCTTCTTGTTATCTCGGTTGTGAGATCGTTCCCACGGACCCTTGTGAGTTCCATGAGCTGCACCATGATCGCTTTGATCGTGTTGTATGTCGCTTTCACTGAGGCGTAGTGATCGCTGGCGGGCTGGGTGGCCCTGAACTCGTCCCAGAGGGATTTGATCAATTTTGTCTCGCTCCCGTACGCTCTCTTCAAGGCTGTCATGGCTGGCTTGTAATTCTCCGCGCTCATTCCGAAGTGGTTGATCACTCCAGCCGCCTCTCTCTTGCAACACTGCTTGAGCTTCGTGAGTTTCACTATATCGCTTTGGCCCTCCATCAGTGCCGTGAAGGTCTGGTAGAACAGTTTCCACTGCTTGACCGACCCATCAAACTCAGGCATGTCGATGATGTTGGATAGAGCCATGGTAGTGAAAATTCGGGGGTCGATCGATCGGTTTCGCCTCTCTCGGGACTTGGCTCTCCTCCTCTCCCTCTTTTCTTTCTTTTTCTCCCTCTTCTTGTTTTTTGCCTTCCTCCTTCCCTTATTCTTTTCAGATGCCGACTGGCTCGTCGTCGAGGAGGTCGAGGTCGATGTGGTTGATGAGGAGGAGGACGAGTCGGATGAGGAGTCGGAGTCCGAGGATTCGTCGGATGAAGTGGAGGAGGACGACGAGTCGGAGGTGCTGGTGGATGAGGACGACGGTGAGCGCTTGTTTCTCTTCTTCCTTTTGTCCTTCTTCCCCTTTTTTGCCTCTTTCCTCTGTTTCTTTTTGTTCTTCCTCTCTTTCTTTTTCTTGTCCGAATCTGTCTCGCTCTCGGAGTCTGAGCTGGAATCAATTTCTTTTTTCTTTGTCCGCTCTTTTTTCTTCGACTTCTCCGCCTTTTCTTTTCCGTAAGTTTTCACTTCCGGTAGGGGCCAGTTATTGTTGTCTTCTTCTCCCGCGATCGAAGCGCTCCTACTTGTTTGTTTCAGGCGCTCGAATCTTCTCTGGAAGTCGCGGAACTCGTCGTCGCTGGCCAACCTCGCCGTCTGCCTCGCTGCCATCCCCTCGTAGTACGGTTTTGCCCAGTTTTCATCGAATGAGCTCGTAATTACCTGGTTCGGATTTGCTGGTGTGTCAGCGATTCCCGTTTTGAACGTTTGATAACTCTCGTTTGTCTCATTTTTCCATGTCACGCCCTTTTTGTCCCCATCCAGACAGCAATCGATTACCAGGTTAAAAGCTTTTTGCACGGGATTTGTTGGGGAATTGAATTTGGCGATGGGGAGGGCGGACTTGGGTGTGATGAACTGGTCGTTTCCGGGGGTGTGTTCGATTTTTCCCTGAAAAATCGGTTGGTGATGTGCCGGGCTTCTCTCGCTTTCCATTCTCTCGACTATTTCACTTATCTCGGTATTTGGATGCGCGGCAGGTGTGACTTGCTTTCCTGCGCTGCTCGGTGAGTCCGGCTTGGATCTCACGGGCGGCTCAGGCGCAGACGATTCGACGGTCGAGTTTGTCTTGAACGCAATCTGAAATTCGTCGTTCGGTTGGCTTTCGTCACCCTTTTCCCTCTTGCACTCACCTTCCTCTTCTGTCCTTTTTTCAGCAGCGGCGATTTCCTCCTCGAGAGACTCGCGGTCCGACACCTCTCCCTCGGGGAAGTGTCGAATACTGAAATCGAGGATTCTTGCAGCGTTTTGGTTATGTTTTTTCAACTCAGCGAGAATGCCAGATTTCTGGCGTGCGAGTGCCTTCCTCGCCCTTCTCATGCTGGTGCTCATTTGTAGATAGAACTCGCGAAGGGTTGGAGCGGCGTCTGAGTCGCCGAGAGTAGACTTCAGCATTTCCTCTTGCTTCTCAAAGTACGCCGCCTCGGCTTCGAACTGCCTACGGTCTTGCTTCTGAATCTCCTTCATCAAGTCGGCCGCTTGATTCCAGTCCTCTTCATTCTTTATCGGGATGAAGGGTGTGGCCGTGTCGGCGACCTTCAGAGAGAGACGACGCTGGATGTCCGCTTTCTCCGCCAGCTCCGCGGCGGCTGGATACTGTTCCTTCCAGGTTTCGATGAGGAGAGCGATCTGGCTCTCGACTATCTCAGCCTGGGTCTCCCCCTTCTCGGCAATCTCCGCCAGCTGTTCGGGGGAGAACAGTTCCTTCGGGACTCTCAATCCGCTATCCCCAATAATCTCCCCTTGGTAGATCTTGTACACTGCGCCCTTTTGAGTGGGCGGCGCGCCTTTCCCGTCAGGGTCACTCGGGTTCATCGCGTGACTATCGCGTGACGGGTGCGGACTTGGCAGTTGCGTAGGATGGGCTGCCAGATGATCTGGTCTTACTGCTTGGGGATGGGCGGTGTACGACGTGCTGTCCGCTTGGGTACGAGCTTCTCTCAGGTTGTGCCTGATCGATCGTCGGGGGCTCGGATCAGGTGGGTATGCCGCTGGCAGAGGTTCTGCTCAGACGTGCACCTTGATCGGTGAAGCTGGTTCGCTTGCCGAGCCGAGAGTGCTTGCGGCAATCGGAACTTTGTCCGTGTCAGCCGGAACTGTGTCCGTGACAAGCGGAACTATGTCCGGGGAGATCGGACCGTGTCCTTGTAGGTCGGACTATGTCCGGGTAGATCGGACCGTGTCCGTGTAGATCGGACTATGTCCGGGTAGATCGGACGGTGTCCGTGTAGATGGGACTATGTCCGGGTAAATCGGACCGTGTCCGTGTAGATCGGACTGTGTCCGGGGAGATCGGACTGTGTCCGGGAAGATCGGACTATGTCCGGGGAGATCGGACCGTGTCCGGGAAGAGGCTGCTGCCCGGCAGGGATTCTGCACGGGTGCGTGGCCTGGTGTGAGAGACGGGAAGGCGTCCCGTTCACCTGTCTGTCCGTCACGCGACTTCGAGACTAGGTGTTAGCGCTCTCGTGCTTTGATGTTACTGTTATGTGAGGACAGCTGGTTTGCTATTCCAAGCTGGCCGTGTGTTGCTTAGGCTCCCCTTTCGGTGAAGCTTTCAGCAGGCGATGTGCCGTTCTCTGTTTTACGAGAGAAGCGGGTGGAGTGGGCTTGGGTGCGTTTTACTACAAGTGCTCGCGGTGATGTGCAAACACGGGTGGTATCACGGGTTACGGTACGCACAGCTAGGTGTTACTGTAGTGCTCGAGGAAGCTCTACTGTGTGCTGGTGATAACGAAATCTGTGTACCTCTGATGTAGTTGACGCAGGGGATCGGTAGTAGACGCTGTACGAAGTAGATGCAACGACGTGTAGTCGCGGCAGTCAGACTGGGAATGAGCTGTCTCTTCACCGCGAGTGACCTTATTCTCCCAATAGGATCAGGTTATTCATGCGGGCCCGCAGTTTATCTCTCGCCGCGATCATCTGTTAGGAAGGGAGATTCTCTAGAAAGGGGACCTGTTGTTGATGTGTTATGTTCGTGCGCATCGAATTATTGACATCCGGTTTCTCCCATCTAGTGCGATCTGGCCTTGTGCGGCTAGATCTAACTATTAGTATACACACCTGTGAGGCTGACACAATATACAAGAGAGCACTGTGAAGTTACCTGTGTGGGTGTATACAAATGTTATCGACGAATCTATACCATAAGTGAACGTTACTCGGTGAGACCTTTCTGATATCAGACGTCACGCGTGGTTACGTGAGCGGAATCCAATCACTCGGCTGTTAGTGCATCCCTCCACTCCTGGGTTATTCACCGTGCCTTGACTACGCTTGCGCGTAACGGGTGAGATTTGTTAGATACATTCACACAAATTAGAATTAGACTGAGGTGGTTCAGTGAGTCCGTGTTCGTTTCTAAAACGGTTAATGCACCATGTCAAGACTAAGCTATGGGGCAGGGTTCAGTCTAAGGTACTCTACAGTAAGGGTACTAATAACTACAGTAATGGTAATAGTAACTACGGTAATCTACAGTGATAACAATACAATACATCAGACCTGTCTCCATGGCCGTCGAGAGGGTTGCCACAATACTCTCGCCAATAAATACATAACAGTAATATAGAAGTGACTTTATCGCATATAGTAATTATACATGAAAGGGCGACCGCTCACGCGGATCGTCCCGGCGATAAGTGTCGATCTCTCTCACTTCTCTCTTACGTGTCTGTGCTCTCTCTCACTCTCTCGTTCCGGTCGGGACACTCATTAGATGCTCCTCGTCTACGAAACCTAATCGGCAATTACCGTGTTCTACAGTAATGAACGATGAAATATGAGCGCATAACGAGCGGCTTGCCACAAAGAACACACAAAAACGGAGCGAACAAGGGCTAGCGAGAATGATAATTGTCTGTTCGCTGTATGCAATGTAGCTGTAGCTACATTGGGGGACCGGAACAACCACGAAAACATACTTCAACCACAAAAGAACTGCAGATCTGAATTAAGAATGATGCAGATGCTGCAATATCTAAAAACACTTTTCTGCATTTATTTAGTCTATGTAACCTTAGACATTGCAAATTGTCACGCCACGCATCATTACAATACTACAGTAAACATACACAGGGTGCACAATTTCAAAAAAAGAAAAAAAAAAAAACGACTCACGTGACGGACACGGGGTGGTTTTTGATGATCTTCTCGGCAAAGTCCATGACTGGCTTGTCGTAGGTGGCAGAGAAGAGCAGAGCCTGCACGCCCGGGTTAGCCGTCTCGATCGTGCTGAAAACAGGGGATATGTAAAGATGCTCATGCCAAGATGGTGTGAGTTTCGATCGTGCTGCAAACAGGAATGGAGATGCGCATGTTGTCTTGGACACACCAATACCAAGTGAGCAGAGACCACATAATGTTCACGAGATACAAGAAATAATCTTAGTCAGACTGACGGTCGTGTCGAACAATTGAATTGTAAATGTGGTGGGTCAAGTCTCGAGTGAACACTCACTCGTGAGTGATACCGATTGCGAGCTGGAAGCTGGAACGCCAATCTCAACTACGAAACACTCAGTAATAGTCAATTAGGATTTGTCACAATACGGAGCTGCATGTCTGTGGGAGTCAGTAGTGGCTTCAGAAATTATTATGGAACGAAGAATTTAATGCATTCAAAAAACTTGTGAGTGATAACAATTCTGGGAGAAATAACATTCATCAAAGTTTCTTGAACACGTTTTCATTTGCATTTAACAATAGAACACACCTATATGTTCATATGGAGAATAAATTTTCGAGAGAATAAATTATCGGCAAACAATAATTTTGGTTAACTCTTTTTTAGTAGTTTTTTTTAGATTAGAAAATAATCAAATTTTGAAAAAAAGATTTTGTTTCTACGTGTTTTCTATAGTTTTCGATTCCGGATAAACATAGACAGGTCGAGACGGTAACGTTATTCAAAAATCGATACGAAAAATCCACGGTTAAAATCTGATGATCGTCATTTGTCATCATTTCCGCGGAAACAGAACTGCGTTACCCACTTGAATATTCCCACTCTTCACTTCATATCACAATGATATGAAACAATGACACCTAATGATCATCATCCACCCCACCCACTTGCATATCCTCACCTCATAGACAGATCGAGACACAACAACCCGAAACGAAATACAACACCCGAAACGTGTCATGGTCATCGATTCCAAATATAGATCAGAACCCACTTGTATATCCGCATGGACAGGTCGAGATGGCCCTGCTGGCTGATCATCACATCCGCCTCGTCCAGCACCAGACAGCCGATCAGCGACGGGTCAAACGAGGAGAACTTGCACACGTAGTCGAGGACCTAGAGGGGGGGACGGGCTGGATTGGAGAAAGACTAGCAGGGAGAGGATGCGAGAGATACTGCACACGTAGTCGAGTACCTGCGGGAAGGGGTTAGAATAGAGGGAATGAACTACGTGAGACTAGACTGCAGGGACTACGACCTGCAGGGTATGGATTCAAAATAACAATCACTGAAGAAAGACTAGCAGAAAGAGGTAGCGAGAGATACTTGTACGCATAATTGGGTATTGGATTTGAGATGATTCACTTGGCGTGAATAAGAGAAATGAAAAAAAAAACGCAACAGCAACAGTTACACATAAAATATGCAACACAGGCAAATAATCTTGAATCGGCAACGACACACTATAATTTTAGCTTGTTTCCAAAAGTTCCAAAATCCAACTCATTCCCACCTTTCCGGGCGTGCCAATAATGATCTGCTCCGTGATCTTGGTGCCGGGAGGGACTGAAAGCAATCAATATCCAATCGATACAATCAATCGATACTCACGTCTGGGTGCTCCCTTGACGGCGTAGTGCACCTTGATGTCCGGCATGAACTGAGCCATCTTTGACACAACCTGTAAGGGTGCGGAGTGGGTAGAGAGGGAGAGAGAGGGGGGAGGGAAGGAAAGAGAGAGAGCGAGCGAGCGAGAGAGAGAGAGAGCGAGCGAGAGAGAGAGAGAGAGAGCGAGAGAGAGAGAGAGAGAGAGAGAGAGAGAGAAAGAGCGAGAGAGAGCGAGAGAGAGAGAGAGAGAGAGAGAGAGAGAAAGAGAGACCCGCACCTCTCCGATCTGCATGGCGAGCTCGTAAGTGGGCGCTAGGCAGAGCGCCTGAGGGACCTGCTGCGAGCCATCCACCTGAGATACAGGAATTTATAATTGACAAAATTTTTGTTTTCATAAATTCACATTTTTCACAATTTCACTACTAATTAAAGTACTGTATACTATAATCATTTCATAGAAACTCCGTCATATTGGAAACACTGTATTGTTAAGAATGAGTGAATATTGCAGATAACACGTCAATTGAAGGGCTAGATGTTTGATACAGATAGCCTAGGGTCAGCTCAATATTTGCCACACTGTACATTAGAGAGGGCGCGCAGCGCCCTCTCTTTTGGCTTAGGATAGGGCTCGCGCCAGAATTTTTAAGAAGCGATATCCGAAGGTCATGTTAACAACAATGTGGACTCATCCAAAACATGTTAGTTAGATTCGCACCGTTCCCTAGGACAGATCATTGGTCGTGGGCATCTTTGTATCTTTTCTCCGAAAGAAGTTATGAGCGATCTCGCGCACCCATGAGGTGAGAGGCCAGCGTGTGTGTGTGTGTGGGTGTCGTGTCCGGTAACTCTGACTCTCTGCCGAAAGCGTTCTCTCTCGCGTTTTCTGCCTCCTACTCCTATGAAAACCCGTAACATACCGCGTGGTTATCGGTAACGTAGCGCGAGCTCATTTGCTTAACATACTCTTAGCAGAGGGTATATTAAGAAACGCGCCACTATCCTCACGGTATATTACCGCTTAACCTTGTGGAATATTAACGATTTTTATCGATGAGGTGCGGCTCGATCACATTTCAGGTTTAAAAATGTGCGAGTTCCCAGGTATCGATGAGCACTTTTCAAAAATTTACAAACACTTTGCAACTTTGCTTAATACAAAATAACAAAATGGTTTGCTGTTTTGAATGTAAGCATTCAGCGTGGTGCGCGGTGCACACACCCCCTGTGAGACTGTTCGAAACGACGCTCGCTCGCTTATGGCTGCGCGCAAAGGCAAATTCACGCCGGGTTTACTGCCTAACCTTTTCATATGTTAAGCAAATGAATAGGGCGGAGCGAGTTGACTCGGCGATTCGATCGGGCTCCGAAATGAAAATAGTATACGCTTGTGATAGGCGTATGTTACCAAAAGTCGCTAAGCTCGCGTTATGTTACGGGTTTTCATAGGAGTATGAAAACCCGTAACATACCGCGCGGTCATCGGTAACGTAGCGCGAGCGTATTCGCTTAACATACCCTTGGTAAAGGATATGTTAAGAAACGCGCCACTATCCTCACGGTATATTACCGCTTAACCTCGTGGAATATTAACGATTTTGATCACTGAGCTGCGGCTCGATCACATTTCAGGTTTAAAAATGTGCGAGTTTGCAGGTATTGATGAACACTTTTCAAAAATGTACAAACACTTTGTAACTTTGTTTAATACAAAGTTGTTTGCGGTTTTGGATGTAAGCATTCAGTGTGGTGCGCGGTGCACACTCATCCTTTGAGACTGTTCAGAACAACGCTCACTCGCTTATGGCTGCGCGCAAAGACAAATTCACGCCGGGTTTACTGCCTAACCTTTTCATATGTTAAGCCAATGAATAGAACGGAGCGAGTTGACTCGGCGACTCGATCGGGCTCCGAAATGAGAATAGTATACGCTTATGATAGGTGTATGTTACCCAAAGTCGCTAAACTCGCGGTATGTTACGGGTTTTCATAGGAGGCGCGTGTTCTCTAACTAGCACTTTGAATGTAGTTCGCCCCGCCGCCGCCAGCGTACAATTCGCGCCGGGTTTGCGTTGTTTTGGGTCCGCCAACTATAACCAGGAGAAAGAGCGCAGTAGGCGCGACTCCGAACAGTAGTGTAAATATGTGAGGAAAAACGTTTTGTGAAACGTAACGGCGATCCGAAACGTAACGTGTGATCTGTGGTACATGAAAGTAAGAAGAGAGAGAACGGCCTAGAGTTTGTGTTAGTATTTGTAAACGTTGATAGAAGAGCAGAAAGATATAAAGAGACAGAGAGAGAAGGGCAGAAAGTGAGAGTGAGAGAGAGAACAGTGAAAGAGAGAGAAGGAACAGTGAAAGAGAGAGAAGGGACGAAGAGAAGGAGAGAACAGAGGGAGTGAGAGATAGTAGTTTTTGATATAATCCAGATGAATAGTCATAATTCAGCACATATTCGAAATTTCTATGAAATTTAACAAAAGGACATATATTTTCTTTGAAAAGTACTTGCGTAAACAGATGAACTTTGTCTTATCCCAATGCAGCAAAAGCACATGCATAAAGCGTTTACAAATACTAACACAAACCTGCGCATTCGGGAAAGTTCTGTTGATACTAACCAGTGAACACAAGTAGGAGAGATAAGAGAGAAAGAGAGAAGAGAGAAGTGCAGGTTTGTCTTACGAGGAGTGTTGTTAGAGCCACACTCGCGGATCCGAACCAAATTGATAGGATATCTTAGTTAGGACCCCAGACATCGATTTCTGGTGTTACTTTTTCCTACGCGCCTTATACGTTTCCAGTACGAAAACGTACAGGGCTTGTTTTTGGCTACCTCAATCCACCTCTGGCGGTCGAAGACCGAACCGTTGTGGCCTAGTGGTTAGCGCGTCAGTCTGTCAGAACAGATGCTGGGGTTCGAGTCCGCGCACAGGATTTTTGTTTTGCCAGCAGTTCCTGGACTTGGCCTTGAAGTTTTTTGTTGCGAAGTGCTTCGATCTGTTTGTAACTACAAATACGTTCTTCTTTTTCTTTTTTTCAAAACATTTTTGTCCAATATCGTTCAACTATATTGTGCTTTTTTACACTTAAGATATTGTTTTGGCTGAAATGTTTAATTTTGAAAACAGTTATAACAAAGCGTGAACATTTGTAATCTGTGTTTTTCCATCAACAAGAAACGCAAGTCCAGGAACTGCTGGCAAAACAAAAACGTGTGCGCGGACTCGAACCCCAGCCTCTGTTCTGACAGACTGACGCGCTAACCACTAGGCCACAACGGCTCGGTTTTTGACCGCCAGAGGTGGAATGAGGTAGCCTTAACCCAGCCCTGTACGTTTTCGTACTGGAAACGTATATGGCGCGTAGGAAAAAGTAACATCAGAAATCGATGTCTGGGGTCCTAACTAAGATATCCTATCAATTTGGTTCGGATCCGCGAGTGTGGCTCTAACAACACTCCTCGTTAGTATTTGTAAACGCTTTATGCATGTGCTTTTGCTGCATTGGGATAAGACAAAGTTCATCTGTTTACGCAAGTACTTTTCAAAGAAAATTTCCTGTTGTGTTACTGTGTCTCTATAACTTCTTGGCAGATAAAGATTATTATATTGTATAGTCCCACCCTGCTGAGCATGGTGATGGAGAAGGCGGCCGTCTTGCCGGTGCCCGACTGAGACTGCGCGATCATGTTCGTCGGACTGCAAGCGAGAGATGGATCATGGGTACGAAAAAAAACAGGGATACGGTACTCATCAAAACATCATCATCACGGCTGGAGCAGCGATCGACTACAGTCACATTAAAGGGTATGGTAATTATCATAATCAAATTAATATTAAACGATAACTCACGGCTCGCTAAGAAGCAGGGGCAGGGCAAACTCCTGGATCTTGCTGGGCTGGTGGAAGCCCATCACGTCCAGGGCCTTCAGAAGGCTGTCGCTCCTGTGCGGGAGGTAATCTCTCTCTCTCTCTCTCTTCTCTCTCTCCCTCTGTTTCTCTCTCTCCCTCTGTTTCTCTCTCTTCTCTCTCTCCCTCTGTTTCTCTCTCTCCCTCTGTTTCTCTCTCTCTCTCTGCTTCTCTCTCTCTCACTCCCACTCACAATCGCAGCTCTCGGAAGTTCATCACACTGTGCAGCGGCGACTCCGGGTCCGCCTGCTGCTTCTGGATCTACAAAAAAGATAAATCAATAACAGTAAATCGATAATCGATCAATAAATCGATTCGCCGTACCTGAACAGTGGCGTTCTTCATGTGGTTGACGGATCGGTGGATGTACTTGTTGATGAGTGCAATGTCCTCCGGAGACATTGCTGAATGAATACGGTAAACAGGTAAACAGGTAAACAACAACAACAAACAAACAACCACAATCACTCCACCAATCACAGTACAACACCTCGCTCACCAGACTCATCGAATCTCACTTCAAACACCACTTCTTCTTCTTCTTCTTCCAATTCTGGTAATTCAAATAAACAACCGATAAACAACAATTTGTACGTAACACCAAACCAATGTACCAAGTTGCACGTTTCTCACACCAATGCAATTGTTCTCTCTAGTAGTTAATGTAAATAACAAAACAACGAGGAATTGGCAAAGCAGAGAGGGTAGTTCACAAGTATAGAAAGAAACACAATCCCTGTTTCGGCTCATTATCCTGCCCACAACCCTTAGTAAACAATAAGGATATTTTCCAACAACAAATTACTACAATGAAAACAAAGCATACATACACATACGAAAACGAAACGCACGGTTCTCGATGTGCTCCTCCTTGGGCGGCCTGTTCTGAGAGTGTGCTGCCCCGCCGGCCTGCCCGGCGAGCTCCGGGTTCACGTAGCGGTACGGCGACTGCACCGATGAAGCCATCTGCAACGAGGAATCAGAATTGAACACTTATCCGGGTTCGCATTATCTGTTCATAACTCAAGAACAATTATTCACAACGTAGCGCCGGGATCTACAAACGGCTCGGAATCAGTATTCACATCTGGAATCATGATCATCATGATGGAAGAAGCCAACTATTTACGGAATGTTGAGTATAGACCATACAGATACAGGATGCAAATTGCAAGAGTCTGCAAGCAGGAAGCGAGTGAGGAAGAATATGAAGAGTGAAGAACCAACACCCATTATTATCCGTCTCTCTGATGCAGTACAAGAATGCAAGGCGATCAGGACATGTACGTCAAGAGTCAAGTCAGACAAGATAACAAACCAAAAATCAAGATGTAAACGTCAACGGATCAGTGATCTGAATGTGAGACAATGGTTGCACCAATGAGCCAACATGTAGAGCGGATAAAAGTGAGATGTGATAACATTATCGACTGCGATGGAAAATACGTTTCACTGAAATTATTAATAACACTATTCACAGCGTAGACCAATCCGCATTCAGTGCAAGCTGCAAGTCGAAGAATATCGTCTAATCACAAAAAACATGATCCACCTACATAGCACGTCGCAGAAAAAAAACACCGAATCAATGGTTTGCTCTCCAAAAGCACAAACACAATTCAAATCGGAGAGTGGATAGTGGATAGAGAACGGCTGTCCCTGCGCAAAGGGGGGATATCCCCCGTGGGGGCAGCAGCGATCAATCGCTCCCGCCCCCGCTCGATCCAATCAAGGGAGCGGAAGAAGACAGGGAGAGAGAGAGAGAGAGAGAGAGAGAGAGAGAGAGAGACTCGTAAACCGATCGCGAACCCAGATTGCGGGATTAGACACATACTGTGCAAAACATACATGTGTAATATGTTTTGCGAAGTAATGAATGCTGTTGGGAACGTAAAGAATCAATAAGATGTATCCTATCGTGAGCAACAAACCTAATAGAATTGGAAAGCAGAATCCAGACCAGGATCCAGGAAATGCAAAACTTCGAAGCAACATCTTTCAGATTCTCGACATGTGAGCAATATGTTTCACGCAATGACCAATACCTGTAGGAGCCTAGCATCACTAATCTTGCGTTTTTGCCAACATGCTATGTCATGACGAAATGCACTACTATAACGAATAGACGTCAACCTGCAACCTGCAACGCAACAAATGCAAAAAAACATCACTGCGACGAAATTGAAGAATCCCTTGTCTCATTCCTTTCAGAAAGAATATGTTTCACAAACGAAAAAATATCGCAAGCGCAACGATTTCAAAGTAATAATGTCCCAATAAACTTATTGTAAAGATTAATGTAAGAGAATGAATGGAAAGCAACGCAATGCATGCGAAACGAAAAGACATCACAGCGGCGGAATCAAAGCGTCCTCTCTCGCACACTCTCGATCAGACAGCATTGCGCGTATTGATCAAGCAGTGTGGTCAGCAATGAGAGTGTGAGGTGAGAGACACGAATCTCTCTCACTCCCTCACTCCTCCAATTCACTCCGTTTGTATTGAGTCTGCAGCAATGCAGGGTTGAAAGAGCAGGAAAGACACTTGTGCACACATGCACTTCACAGAAAAAAACGCTATTGACAGGCTGGTGTCAAGGTAGATCAGTACAATAGACTGGGGAAGATCATTCAATCATTCAAAGGTAGATCAGACAGAGGTAGCAGATAGATCAGTACAATTGACTAGCGTAGATCGGTCAGGGGTCGATCAGAACAATAGACTGGGTAGATCAGTTAGGGGTCGATCAGTACAGTGGAGGTAGATTGATGATGTCATTAGATTCACCCGCCAGCCGCCCGCCTAACTCGTCTGTGTGTGTACACAACACAGGAACACATAACAGAACAAGTGGAATTAGCGGCGGGGCGGTCGAGAGGGAGATGGGAGAGGAGCGAGAGAGAGAGAGAGAGAGAGAGAGAGAGAGAGAGAGAGAGATGAGGGAAGGGAACCCGATTTGGCGCAGTCGTCGCTCGGACACAATGCATACCAACAATACTCTACTGGCGAGCTAATCTATTTTCATGAGACTGTCACACGACATGATGTATGGGACCAGGCAGGGTTTCAGATCAAAACTTGAAACCAGAGTGGAGGGAGGTGAAGGGTGGAGTGTGAAAATAAAACACTCACAAGAGGGGAGCGCCTCTGGTTCTGGTAGCCGCCGCGAGACATCGGAGTCGAGCTATCTGAAAACACTCACTCGCAAGTTATTAAGCAGTCATTAATCTTCGGAACCTAGATAGAAATTTGAATTTGACTGCGGAACTCGACATTACGAAAAGTTCTATAAAACGGAATCAGAGCAGATGAAGTGACGAACTGACAAACACTCACTGTAAGCCGTGGGCGAGGCGTAGCCGTGTCCGCGTTGCGGTGAGGGAGAGGCTGTCGCGCCTGAACCCAATATGGTTTAAAGCAAAATAAGTGGTGGTTAGTGAGCAAGAAACCAAGAGAACAGAACACCAACCCGCCACGAAACCGCCACCCCCAAAGTGCATGAGACCGATCTGGAAAAAACCACGTGAACAAAGGTAAACAAAAAGTAAACAAACATTGTGAAGTATTAGCGTGTAAGGGTATCCTCCCTCAATTCTTATACAAGTTAGTCGATTTTTTTTCTCTCCATATTATGACGTCGTGACATGCAGAATGCAGAATAGCAGAATGCAGTATGTCTGGAATGCATGTGCTGACCTGGTTGGTGACGGCGGCGGTGGAGGAGACCTCGTGAACATCTCCGCCCTCGCGACGCACTTGTGTGTCGAACGCCGCGCCCCAGTCGTCAGCCATGGACTCTGAAAGAACGGCGATGACGATCGAGAAAGAAGGAGAGGGCGGAAACGGGGTATGGTATGGGGAAGCACGAACAATCGAGCAGTTCGAAGTATCGTAAATACCTATCAAAACAATCTATTATGTATTTAATCACCAGTATTCGACAATACATGCATGATCGGCGAACAGTAATCCAATCAGAAGGATGAAGATTCAATGGCAACCAGTTCGTAGTCAGTCGTCAGACATGTAAAAAGAGGAGAGATGGGGAAAGGTGATGATGCGCAACGCAAATAAGGCATGCGCAGGGCTATTTCGCAAGGTGGGGAAGAGTGAGCGTAAAAGTGATAAGGAGTTATCGATGAACAAATATCGTTTGAGTGTGTTTGCAGAACATTTGTGATGAAGAAAACGGTCGATAGAGGAAGTACGGATCAGGTTAGCTCAATTGAGATTGAACAAAACATGTATGCAATCTATTGATTACTATCAAAACAATGTTCAGATAAAATCCACAAAATAACATAAAACGATAACAAAAATTCAAAAAAACATTTTGTCGTGTAAACCTCGATTTTGGCGTCCCATTTACAGGCCAAATTGCACAATATTGCACAATTTTGACATACGTTGACGACGTTCGGAATTTATCATTCTTTTCGATCTTCCTTCCGCTGAAAAGTTCTTATTGTTTTATTGTACAGATCTCATCAAAGATCTTGTTCAACTATAGCTGTTTTATCTACATCTCCGTGCCCTCTCAGTATCAAATGTATTTTGTAATTTTTCTTCAATGCACTCGTGACACTGCGATGACGTCGTCACGGCGATTCACAGTTAATAATTTGTGGGTGGGCGGAGCTGCGCTACAAAAACGCGCGACTCGCGCACGGCGTGTTACCAAAACACAAAGCACATCAGATTCTGCTGGGATCGTGGCAGGACCAGTAGCTACAAGCGAGGCTCCGCCCACTGCTTGTCGAGACCGAATGGGCGGGGCTACGCCCGTCGCGGCTGATTTGAGCTAGCGATTTTCTTGAGTTGTGAATCGCCGTGGTCGTCGTTTCCACCGTGACTTGCAATAGCATAGCTTATTCGAATCATCCGCATTGATCAGGTTGCTGCAACCGCTTGTGGAGTAGAGCCGCGCGGGTCTTTTCGAACATACTTTCCCCGACACCACGGCCGCTCTGCCACAATGGGAGTGCCAAAGTTTTACCGATGGATCAGCGAGCGCTATCCCTGCCTCAGTGAGGTGATCACAGACACACAGGTACACATGTTTTACATTTATATAATGATTGAATGCGCGAAATACGATAAGACATGGAAATATGAATAAGAAAGTGGGGGGAAAAAGTTCTCATAACCGCTTATTTTTTTGAGATTCCCGAGTTCGACAACCTGTACCTGGATATGAACGGCATCATCCACACGTGTTCGCATCCCAACGACGACGACGCCACCTTCCGCATCTCGGAGGAGCAGATCTTCGCCGACATTTTCGGTTACATCGAGGTATTGATTTATCGATCGATTACGTCAGCTATTTATTTATCGATTGCAGCGTCTATTCCGCATGATACGCCCGCAGAAGGTGTTCTACATGGCTATCGACGGAGTCGCGCCGCGCGCCAAGATGAACCAGCAGCGCGCCAGGAGATTCATGTTGGTTACGGTACCTTAGAAGACTACGGTATCTGATCGCGGTGTTGTAGGTCGGCGAAGAACGCGGCCAAGGTGCTGGAGGAGGCGAAGAAACGCGGGGAGGAGATTCCAGACGATAAACGGTACAATCAATCAAATCAATCGTTTATCCGGAATCGTTATGTCTGAATACAACACAATTATGATATTCAGTTTCTGATATATCAGGTACGGTAGATGATATTACAGTACACAAAACACAATCGAATCGAGTCACGATAAATGATTTGTGAGGTATACGGTACTGCCTGATTCAGGTTCGACTCGAACGTGATCACGCCCGGCACTCCGTTCATGACAGAGCTCCACCAGAGGCTCATCGAGTTTGTCAAGAGGAAGGTGGGTGTTTAGATACATGTTTGTTTGTTTACTTGTTTACTTGCGTGTTTGTTTACATGTTTACTCTTTCAGATCAACACTGACCCCTCGTGGAGTCCCGTCAGCGTCTACCTCTCCGGACACGATGTGAGTGTTTTTTTTCCAAACTTGATTTGTATGTTTCTCTATGCTCTTACTGATTTCAATTGAACAGGAATTATCTTTTAAAAGTACTTCCGTAAAAAGTGTTGTTTGTGTTAACCTGATTCAAGAAAAGCGCATGCATATATTATTAATTTTCGAAAAATCAAATCGTAAACACCTGAACATGAAAACTAACACAAACTTGCTCTTTCAAACGAATATAGAATAGTTACACGTAACATTCAGAATAATACGATTGTTTTGTTTATTTAGTGTTTTTTGCGGTTT